>QYTT01084046.1:0-11495 GCA_006980735.1 Dasypogon diadema
GAAAATGGAAAATGGAAAATTCTGAGTAAGTGACATTACTATTGAAGGCAATATAGTCAATGTAATTAATGAAAGTGTTCAGTAATTAGATCAAAAAGACTGCTCCCATTATGTAATGGATATGGTTTTAAAAATTCTACAAGCTGCAGATCGCCAACCCCTTCACTAATGAAGGTAAGTTAAATCAATTCTTTTAGGGCCCTTACTCAGAATTTCCCATATCCTTAGGGTGTTTGCACGTTGGAGCATAGATAGCTGTTAGTAGCTGTGATAACTACGTGCTGTTGCTGCTTTTGCTGGAAATACGACAAAAAACCATGGCAAGCACAGCCATCAGCGACCATTCAAAGGAAATCAGTTAAAATGATGAACTAACAGAAAGACTTTAACCGGCTACCACACCAGAAAACGTTGAGAAAATTCAACAAATCCTTCGTATACACCATCGTCATGCCATTCAGAATATTTGTGATGAACTCGGAAATGGATTTGGAACATTTCAGTGAATTTTAACTAAAGAATTGGGTATGCATCGCATTGTAGACAAGACAGCTGATCAAAAGCGGCGACGGATTGCGGTTTGCACTGAACTGAAAAAACTTGCATCTCATGATGAGAATCAGGTCAGTGGAAGAGTTCATAAAAAAAATCGTAGACTTGTGCAATTCACACGTTATCTAACTCGCGAAAGATCGGCAACTAATGAATTAATCGAGTTAAAACTTGGCAGTGGCACATTCGCTTGTGAGATATGTATCTAACGCCATTTCTTTACGCACGCCAGTACTATTCGTTTCTGTTGATCATTTTCAGTCCGGGAAGTTTTGGATTGTTCTTCATGTAGGTTCCAACATAGGAGTGCAAACTAATTTAAAACTAATCAAATAGAATCAATAGAATATTTGAAAAATCATCTATCAATTTAAAGGCCGAAAATATACCTGTTTTGGGAAATTAGAAACATTTGCGCTAAGCCGCAACAGAAATATTTGTTAGTATTAATGTTCAGAAGAAGAATCCAGGTGGTTCTGAAGAACTGAGAATGCTCTGTCAGGCACTAGTACCTGTGACTTGTTTTCTTTACACCAATTTGTGCCTACAGAGCATGAAGAAATGTAATAATAAATGTTAACGCTCTTATGACCATTGTCATCTACGCATTACTTCAGTTTGTGATTATTAGCGGATGTCACGTATTTAGAACTTCACTCGCTGCTATTTACTTATTATTTGGGTTTGTTCCCGATATCCTGTGTTCGTTATTTATGTTTCAATGTATTTATTTATTCATAATAATATCCTCAGTGTCATAGGACAGGCTGCAGTATAATACGATCCGTTTATAATCTTTTCAAGTCATTGTTTTCATTTTAAAAAGCCACCTTCAAGTTTGTATTAAGTTGCAGTTCTCACAAAATGATTTAATATTACAAACTGACCGAAAACTGGAGAGCATTATAACAGCGTTTTAAAAATATTGAGCAATTAATTCATTAATTTTATTAACAAAAGGTAACACAAACATAAAAATGAAAATATTTGAGTTAAGACAAACTATGGTTCTTCCTTAAATTCAAAGTAAAAAAAAATCAGTAAATCAGTACATTGTATGCTTTTCCCTTACATGGTAAGCTAACTAAAGCTCAGGATTCGAACGACAAGTTTATCCATAATAACTTTAGCAGTTTCTAGTAAAAAAAAGTACATTAATTTTTCATTTATTTTTGGGCCGGGATTGCCAAAACTGCCGACAGAGGAAATTTATTATACGAAACTCATGGCAATCCAAGTATTATATTATTTGTTTTTCAGCTTTTATAAAATGCAGGTGATATATTTTCCTCTTCCTTTTAATAGCTGTTATTTATTGCCTAGTATTTTACACATGCGAGGCATTAAATTGAAAGTGCGACAAGGAATGTTTGACCTAAAAACTTGCGAGAAAAGGAATCATGCCGTATAGGCCATAAAATTAAAAAAAAAAAAACCTTACGATAGGTGCTTCAAAAGTAACTGTCCTAATATAAGAAGGAAGGAAATAAGAAATAGAAGACGCCAGATAAAGAATGTACAGTTAAAGGTAAAATATGTTCTTAATGTTAAGTCAAGCAAAAAGAATCTAAGCACAACAGCATAAATTACGGAAATTGCTTTCAGGTGTGATTACTTTTTTTTTGGGAAAAATAGGCTAATTTTTCACATTTATTTGTAATTATTCTTTGTGAAACGTAATACTCCACCAAAATATAAATATTTAATTCGAGCTTCTAATGACAGCTTTGTAGTCCTTTTTGTTACGTGTGTGTAAATAATTCTTGGAATGACTATGCATAAAAATGGATCCCACTATTAATATTTCATATAAGTTATTAAGGTGTTCATATAAAGTATATAAGCACCAATATTTTAGGTCTAATAACAACAAATTGTGCGCGTAGTTTACAAAAACATTTACAATTAACATAACAGCAAAACACGCAGCAGCAAATAAACAAAACCAATACTTTCTTATTTGTAATAAATTTAGTATGTATTACGATAACCAAAGCTAAAGTCTTCTTAGATTTCTTACAGAAAGTTAGAAAAATGTACCTATAGAATTTTACGGTTAGCAACAATGCATTAAGTTACACCTACTGATGCGTAACATGCTTGCAGCTGCCGATGAAATCTTTATATGCTACCAGCGTGAAATTACTAATTTCAAATAAAATTCGTAAACAAACTTATCAGTGAGTATTCTGATAGACAAAAGTCGAAATTCTGCCATGCATAAAAATCTGGCATCAATGTCACAGATGTTGGCCTAGGAAGATTGTAAAGTGGTCACTTACCTTAAACTTCTCAGCCATTTCCTGTAGCGACTTCTCATCGTTCACATCTGCTATTATAATTGGAATTTTTGATAAATCAGCTTTTGTTTTCTGCTCTGTTTCTTTGATAATTTTTTCTAATTTTTCCTGATAAACATTTACAAATGAATAATAATAAAATCTACTTTATAATCATAATGGCCTCACCTTATTGCGACCCGCTATGGCCCATTTCAAGTCTTTTAAGATTTCCACGGCTTCGAGAACAGTATACTTCCCAGTGAATCCAGTCGCTCCAAAAATCACCACGTCTAAACGTTCTGCCATTTTCCCAATTATTATGCACTACCAATCGAACAGTAACTACAAAACTGAAAGAAAGAAAGTTATAAGTAGGAAGCAAGAAGTTATTTAGGAGGTGACTAAAAGAGACTTCTTATCAATATGCAGACTTTGAACTTGGCAGTGAAGTATCTTAAAGGAAGGCCACGATAACAACCAAGCAGTAATTTGCCGGCAGTGCAATTTCGTAACAGCAACGCAATTGATGATTAAACCGAGTCCCCAAAAATAGAAAGCCGGCAACAAATGTTCGAAGAAATTCTATGCCGGCTCCAGGGGCGATATTTCCGTGCTTCTTTTTCCAAGCTGAAAATTAAATTCGTTGCAAATGCTAATTACAATCGTCTTGCTAAGTGAACTCGAAATGAATAAATTTCTTTCAGAAATTTTTTATTTCACTGTGGATTTTCGTTCGTCGGCCATTTACTGGAGATGATTCATCCAAATTTGCATAGTAACATTTATTCACAAGACCCTTAAATGTATAATATATATAGATTTACTAACTTACCACTTTTTTTTAATAAACCTGAAAACGTGATATGAAACCGGGTTGTGAAAAACTTTAAGAAAATATTTGTACACTCGATTAAACAAAAGACAAGGAACAGAAAATCAGATCGACTCTACTGCACGACACGACTAACTCCCACAAAAATAACAGCACAAATGGATGGAGGCGATGTTGAACAAATAAAAATTTTGCATCTACTGGAGCTGAGTAACTGACTAGGGAAGCAGTCTTGTGATCAGCGACAAGACAACCATACAGACAAAGAGGATTGCTAACACGGAGAAGTGGAAAAGCGTAATGAAACTTTTTGAAGGGGGTAGAAAAAGAGTAACCTTAGGACAGGAGAAAATTGTGCTACCTGAAATGGGCAAGGAAATAATAGAAGTCGTAAAAGCAATATGCCGAGAATACAAGATTACAGAGCTAGAGATAAAATATAAAGATCGTAGCGAAGAAGAAAATTCTAAACGTTACTGTACTACTGTAGGGCTCAGAAGGAAGAATAACTAACCACTCCTCCGAAGTGAATAGTGAAGGCCGAGGTCGGTGTGGGCATCACAATGTGGAAATGAATGCTTCAACTGTTGGACTGGTTTCTGCTGTATTGTTGCCGGCTTTTACCTTATCAAACATGAAAAGCAGTGCAGGGAGGAATGGAATGTGTAAAGTTCTTTTGTAACACAATCAATTGCCGACTAGCGGCAATTCTCTACTGCACGAGTAGAGAAAAATTTAATTTAATAAAGATTTCGATTAATGCTCGTATTTAAAGTTGCAAACAGTCATAACAGGTTCAAAATAAAAATAATTCAAAACTTCAAATTATACCATGTCCGTGGGAATATAGTTTCCACGCTAGTGGTTTTCCTTCTTCAATTTATAGTGGAAATTAGGCAAATCAGGCAGCAATTGTGAAAACAATGATTTTTTTTTGCGATTAAGTCTTTTAAAAAGACAAGAGTCTGATGTATGTTAATTATTAGAAGTACCGGGTGAAATATCCCGTCCATCTACTCTTGTTGTTTTTGAGTAATTTACATATACTGGCTGCAAAATTAACACCTGTAAAGGGCTGAGATTTTTATATAACGCTTCCGTATTTGCCATATAAATTATTCTTTTTATTATCATAACCACTGTGCGCTGGATAAGCCTATTATCCTTAACTGAACTCATCAATTTAGGAACACTTTAGTACTTGATGATGTTGCTATGTAATGGTTACGATCTTTTTCAGCCAATACGATAATCAAAATTAACTCTTTGCGCTTAAAGATATTTAAAAAATCACAACTGATTTCAGTAAGAATTTATTAATGCTTAGTGCAATATACAGTGTCCCGGTTTGAGATGTTAATCATTTAAAGGGTGATTCCATGTGTCCATGTGCAATACCCACTGAGATTTGTCGTCTTAAAGACATTGTGTCCGGTTTGTAGATATTGTACATATTGAATCATAACTTCGGACTCATTCGACGTACGGAAACCTAATTGGTCTTGTTTCACGGGCAATTGATTAGACTTTATCTAGGTATTAACTTCTTTTATGTAGATGTCTTCCTCATACAAAATTAGTACCGAGCTGTTATCCTTTTCCAGATACATCGGTTTAAAAAAGTAACTAGTTTGTTTTTGAAAGTGATTATTTAAACATTTGCTCTACTTTATGACTAAAAAAAGACAAACATTTTACTTGGAAAAGTACTCGCATTTGACCATTTTCAAGTACCAAATAACCCATACTTGCCTTTTCCAAGTACAAGCACAAGTACGACGTACTAGTTACTTGTACTGGTATTGGAATTGAAAATTTACAGGTCTGGTTGACTCAAGCACTGAGCGGACTCAAATCTTAAGCAGACTCAAGTCTTCAGCGGACTGAAATCTTGAGCGGATTCAGGTAGTGAGAGGCTTCAAATCTTGAACGACTCGTGACGAGTTCTTAACTAAAATGCGATTGAGGTAAATTTTCAATTATATGTATAATAAAAACGTGTGGACTAAAGATAATAGAAAATGTGCAAAATTCTATTATTTAATATTAAAAATATAAGTAATAATTTTTTTAATTGTATTGGTTCTGAAAGCAGGCCAACCCAAAGGATTGTGGGGGGAGGGGCTGCGTATTGGTCAGCCTTACCGAGATGCTGTTTAAAACAAAAAAATTTGTTCGTTCGACGCTATCGTCCCTCCTCAAGTAATCCCCTAATATTTCCAGCTAAGAATTTCATAAAAGGTTTAACTGTTTTGGATCATTCAAATTTCAAATCTCTACGTCACATAATCTCTGAAAAAAAAAATCGATGGGAGCTCAGAAGTACGGTCGTTTTTCGCCGATTTGCTTCTTGTTCAGCCCCTTTTATTTCACCTTTTTTTCATAATACCGAAAAATATGTAGCCTATGTTCAAACAGAGAGTGCCATTTTCTAAAGATTGAAAGAATTGTCAAAATCGGTTGAGATTATCTCGAACAAACTTACAAACTGATAAACTTTGTCTCTTTTTTATACTGTTACATCTAAAGAGTTAAGGCTATTCCCCAATCGTTACACACTTCTTAATTTTAACGACTCTAGCGTATAAACTACTTGTCGGACTAAAAGATAACGCAGTTGACACCACGTTTAAAACATCTTTTATTGTTTCTACAGGTTTCAAACAAAATGGAACAAAATGTTTCTCCAGAATAATTAAAACATGTAATAACTCCTGAATAAAAAATCAAAACCATTTCACGCTTTGAGGGCCAATTCCAATCCAAGCCTACGTCTTCGTCTCGTTATAACAATTAGTGACGTCAGATCGATACGAGCAACAAGCAAGCTCGTTCCAATTGGGCTTGATTTTCGACATTTCGTTCATTTCCCATGGTTAAGACTAATGTGCCTATTAGGCAGAAATTGATGGAAATTACACATTATTTTTGCTTCGAATCATTTGATTTTAATAGTAAAAGCTATTAGCTTATAGTAAATCAAAAATTATACAAAAGAATAAGCGTTTTCTTGGATAAATCCTATTCATAATTTGCATGAAGTCAACTCAAAAGTTAACTTGATGAAGTGTTATACAAACTAGCCAAGCTCCAGGTTGTCTCGGTCTGACGTCACAAATTGTTATAACGAGACGAAGACTTGGATTGGAATCGGCCCTGAATAACCGTGGCCGTACTTCTCTGAAACTAGGCAAGATATCACTATGTCCCCAGCACTGGTCCCTAGCTTTATTTCCTATTACCCTTCCAATAAAATCATCCTTTACCATCTTATTTTTTTTTCTTATTTCTTTGTATTTTTGTCAGTAATGTAGCATACATTATAATACATTGTCTCTTTTTGATTTTCCTATTTTATTTATTTTTTAATCCTCTGTTATACCAACTGCAATCTAAATTATCTCTCCTTGTTGTTATCTCTATTGTTTTTTGTAAGCACTGATGTAAATAACAATAATCATTTCTAATCTTAAAAAAATTATGAATACCTGTTCCGATTATTTTAACTAAAATTATTAAAAAAACTAGCCATAAATTAATTAAGAATAATTACAACCAGTTTTGCTTGTTTACACATTATTTCAGTGATAAGGTAAAATCCCCAACCCAGTGAAAAAGCTGTTTGTAAAAACATATCTTTAATTTGTCTTAGTATCTGAATGTTGTTAGAAAGTGATAAGAAATGCGAACAATACGCCTCCAAGTAGACAAGAGAGGTAACAACTTCTTAATCGCCAAAAAAGCTGCTGGAAACAAAGTAAAAATGAGGGAATCTCATTGTCAAAGTAGTAAATTGTACGCAATTGTTTCTATTGTGTAGCGCGATTTTCTTTCCGCGAATATTTTATGTGTATTTTGGCGTTACGGTTGCGCATTTTGGTGTTACTGTGTTATTTTTTTCAATTATACTGAGGTCTACAGTGTTTTGTTTCCTGTGCAATCTACGCATTGTCGAGACATTTCCTAATATTTGATTTTATGTTGCCTTTTACATTCGTCCTTCATTATAGAGTTAATAGTTTGTAGTACTGTTCAGTTTATAAAGTTATAAAATAAAATGATGTACCAAAAAATAGATTATAATTTTATTAATACCCATCAACCCCACCCACCTCCCATACCACAAAAGCACTTTTAGTGCCATCTATTTGCGAGATGTTTTAATACAGGCGACTAACTGCAGACAAGTCTTCAATTCGTAAGCGGACTTGGCATGAGCGTTTGGCCATGGGGCCGTCTGCAGCGTCTACAAGACAAATCTTTGAAGAGTCTTTAATGAATCTTCAGACTTTTTTCGCTGGGAAGGTAACGAAAAAAAAACAAAAAAAACATGCGTAACAGTCGTGTGCGAGTACTTTTCGAACTAACCAGATTTATTTTCTTATACTTGTGTTATTTTACTGAGTAGCACAAAATGCAGTTTTAAATCATAAAAATTTCATTAAATTCACTTGCTCTACATAAAATTCAAATGGCTGTCTTCCCATCCCAAGATCCCAAGTTCTAACAACGCAATCCGGGAGAACTATGCTCTCAGTGACTACGTATATACGATATCCAAAGTCGGGACTTTGGCCTAGCGTAAGCCAAAGTCCGAATTTTCTTTGTCGTGTAAACGGGCAAGTCCGAATTTTGGTCTAGCCCCGATTGAATTGGCCTGATTTATTTGAATGCGTGTGTATTTCACTTTGTACCGTTTATACGGGTAGCCCAGATTTTGGCCTACAACCGGTTTCTAGTCCTGATTTGGGACTATCGCATATACGTACCCACTGCCTTTTCAACTTTTCATTTGTCGAGAATCAGTTTCTTTAGTCTCAAATCGGAAAATTTAAGTTGGAAAATTACAAATATTGACACTCACTCTTTATATCGTATATTCGTATGAATACTCTGAGGAAAGGTATAGTCACTCTTAAGGTAAATCTTCCAGATATTTCTCACTTGATCAATTATTGTTATCACTTCCCGACTTTTTGCGTCAAATGCCAAAACAATTCTTATCTCCAGGGCTGTGTAAATTGTAAAATTGTTTATTGTATTTTGTTATGGAGAAAAACGTATCCCAAGCGTATAGGACCAGAAGTACAGAAGTTACAGAAAACTTATTCAGGTGCGTTTATTACAAAACCTGGTCTTGGGGAAATGAGACCAGAACTTACTCCCATTTTTTGGGGGATTGACTTTGACAGCCGGTGATATTTCCAGTTTTTGTTGTTATGTGAAGTGTTTTGTTAAAAACAATTTTTTATCCGCTTTGGGAATTGATTCTGATTTATTTGCACATATTTTGAACAGAGCTTATATAAATTAATCCTTATGTACGTTTACTTAGATATATTTTATTTAATTATAAAATTATGAAAAAACTTTCTAGGTATTATCCCGAAATCTAGCGCTTCGTAAAATCGGCATGATGAAATATTTGAACCAAGCAGAAGCTACCTGTGTTGATCAGGAGCTGTTCAATGAATATAAATTTAGCGTGGATCAATTGATGGAACTGGCGGGATTAAGCTGTGCGCATGCTATAAGCAAGTGTTTCTCATACAGAGAGTACAAGCATTGACTTATTTGCTGTAAACTACTAATATCAGGATTTTGCAGCTATAAGAAGGTTCTTATATGTTGTGGTCCAGGTAATAATGGAGGAGACGGTCTAGTTTGTGCCAGGCACTTGCTAATGATGAAGTACTGTCCCCAAATCTACTATCCCAAGAGGACGGATAAAGAGCTCTACAACAACTTGGTAAATCAGTGCTTGATGATGGGAATAAAGTTTGTAGACGAATGCCCAAGTCTAGAAGAAGCTGACACCAGCTACAAACTAGTTGTAGACGCATTGTTCGGCTTCAGTTTTAAGCCTCCTGTGCGGGAAGAATTTCTTCCAATAATGAAACAATTGCTTTGTACTAAGCTTCCCATCGCAAGGTATTCATTTTCGCCAGCAAAATGATACTAAATGACATGGTTTGTTTTCAGTATCGATATTCCAAGTGGCTGGCATGTGGAGAAAGGGCCCGGAGAAACTGCTATTCAACCAGAGATGCTAATTTCACTTACTGCTCCCAAAATGTGTGCGCAATTCTTCAAGGGTAAATTCCACTACCTAGGGGGAAGATTTGTCCCCAGAGCTATGGAAGAAAAATATCAGTTAAGTTTGCCTGAATATTATGGCACGGATACCTGTGTAAAATTGTAATCGTTTATTTCTTTGGGAAAAATAAATCACTGGGGATTTCGGTAGTTTATTAACCATTTTTCCTAATACTATGGACACACATGGATTTCGATACACCAGGAATATATCTATTTTTTATCGGTAAGTAATTTTCCTGCTGTAAATAGGAATAGAAATTTAAAAAAGGTCCATGCACGATATGGGATGATGTTTACATCTGCCACTCTGCCAGGGTTGCATTGACCCGTTAAAGTAGAACTGCCGCAAGAAATGTTTCGTTCAAAATTAACGAAAGTTTCTTACTTGACTTGTGCAGTGGTCGCCGTCATATTTGACTTTTCTTCAATACGTTCTCAAGCACGGATTGCAAAAGTTAAACGGCGGACGTTTATTATTGAAAGCCAGTATCTAAATAAAACCAAGTGTGTCAAAATGCAAGGTTTAAGCTTAAACAGTTTGAAGAAAAATCCTGCCGTAAGTAGGGAACCGGTGTATTTGAAATAAATATTTTGGGCTGAATTTTATGCATCCTTACATAATAGAATTTGACGTATTGATTTTACTACAGTAGATTTTTCAGTAAATTTACGAGCAAATTAATTAAAACCACTTTCTTTCCTTATCTAGCTAATTCCCCTGTACGTTTGTGTGGGCGCGGGAGTATTTGCAGCCACTTTCTACACTCTACGTTTGGCTACTAGGAATCCCGACGTCTCATGGGCTAAGAGCAGTAATCCAGAACCATGGGAAGAATATAGGAACAAGCAATACAAGGTAGTTAGAGATAATCACTTGGTAGTAAAATAATGGAGATCAACTTTGGCTTCTTTCAGTTCTACTCACCCATCAGGGATTACTCTAAAACTGAGAGCCCAGCACCAAAATTTTAGAAATTTCAATTGCAGGGCCGAGAGCAGACAAAATTCAGCAATTTGCTATTGAGACTAAGCTAATGTATTACCGTTTTGTAGTTTCAATGTAATTAAAATGTGATTAAAAGTAACCGTCAGTGTTTGCAGGTCAAAAAATCAAAATAAAGTGTTGGATTTGTTGGGATTAAGATTTAATATAATTTTGGAATGAATTATACCAATAAGGAGCAAAATATGAACTTAGTCGTTGGTTTGCTCTTTTTACACCTTCAAGCCCTTATCTTGTTTTTTATGATAAATTTGTATCCTTGCACGAATGCACTGCACAGTACATCAAGAAAATTTATGGGAAAAAGCCTTGAAAAAGCATAACGTCATGCAGACTGTCAAAGTTGTAAATGTAAGGGGTAGGGGATTGAATTACCACCAATTACAGGAATTTCTTAAAAGTATGAGTGCTAAGTATAGTCTATAGTGACGTCGGCCAAACATATTTCTGTAAATTCTGAAAAGTGTGCACTTTGTGCAAATTTGTTTCAAGAATTTCGGAAAAATAACCAATATTACAAATTTTTATATAACTTGCTCTGTTTGTATGTACGGTGTCTGTCCGGCGCCCACTTCTTCACATTTCACCAGACCTGTAAAGTAATGATTCCTTTCGAAATTAATTCACACTTAATTCGCATTCTATGGAACTTAAAATTTCTAATTAATATTTCCAATCCCATTCCTTGGAATCGACTTTTGCAATTCCATTCCTTCTCAATTCCAAA
>QYTT01084046.1:11515-26475 GCA_006980735.1 Dasypogon diadema
TGGAGATCAACTTTGGCTTCTTTCAGTTCTACTCGCCCATCAGGGATTACTCTAAAACTGAGAGTCCAGCACCAAAATTTTAGAAATTTCAATTGCAGGGCCGAGAGCAGACAAAATTCAGCAATTTGCTATTGAGACTAAGCTAATGTATTACCGTTTTGTAGTTTCAATGTAATTAAAATGTGATTAAAAGTAACCGTCAGTGTTTGCAGGTCAAAAAATCAAAATAAAGTGTTGGATTTGATGGGATTAAGATTTAATATCATTTTGGAATGAATTATCAAAATCAAATCATTATTGATATTAAAATGAAAACATGTGCTAGAACTTAACAATGAGAATGAAATGATTGGATTGGATTTAGAATTTTTAGTGGATTTGGCCACTCATTTAAAGGAGTTAAACCTGCATTTTAAATGGTTGGCCAAACATGGTTCTGTAAATTCTGAAAAATGCGCACTTTGTGCAAATTTTTTTCAAGAATTTCGGAAAAATAACCAATATTACAAATTTTTATATAACTTGCTCTGTTTGTATGTACGGTGTCTGTCCGGCGCCCACTTCTTCAGATTTCACCAGACCTGTAAAGTAATGATTCCTTTCGAAATTAATTCACACTTAATTCGCATTCTATGGAACTTAAAATTTCTAATTAATATTTCCAATCCCATTCCTTGGAATCGACTTTTGCAATTCCATTCCTTCTCAATTCCAAATGGTAGTTCTTAAGATGAATCATTTTTCTTAATAATGATTTATGGAATTACAATTCATCATATATTCAACTGAGATTGCCAAACCAACGGAATTGAAATGTTATTGAAAAAGATTTATCCAGAAATTACAAGTTGATTTTAATTCCTTAATTCCTTTTCAATAACCTTTCTGGAGGAGTTGAAAAGGAATTAAAAAAATTAAAATAACTTGTAATTCCGGGGTAATTTCTTCTCAATTACATTTCAATTCTGTTAACAATCTCTGTAGAATTTACGAGGAATTGCAATTCCATACATCATTATCTGGAATGATGTTTCATCTTAATAATTCTCATTTGGAATTGAAAAGGAATGGATTTGAAAATGTCGATTCCAAAGAATGGAATTAGGATGTGAGTTCGTAATGTTGTTTATAACACCGCATTTCACCCTCTTATTCGATTGAGCCAAAATTTTTGCGCATGAGGTTCTCGAGGGTGCTTAATACGAATTTCGGTTCCAAATTTGGATATTTGACATGGCGACTCCAATATGACGGACATATTTGTTATATATGACCCAATTTGACTGAAAATTAACGCTTACGTTTTCCAGGATGCTGATTACGAATTTCGGTTCCAAATTTAGATATGACGACGTCAATGTGACAATGATATTTGTTATAAATGGCCAGATTCGGTTGGAATTTTCTTCGTTTTAGTACAATTAAATAAAAGATTGTTATAAATTTTTTTTACTTAAGTTTTGTATATATTGGACTCCATTTTCAGTAGATGAAGACGAAGACGAAGACTTGAATTGGAAAAGGCCATAAACTGAAAGATAAATTTCATAATGTCTCTCTATTAACATTACTTTTTGAATGAAATTAATAAATGAAATGAAATGAAACGAAATTAATGAAATTAGAAAAGAAAAAAGCAGGATTAGAAGTAGAATATCATTAAGAATAGCTGCTACTTCGATGTAATCAGATACAGATGAATAAGTTTTTCAGAAACAATATAAATTATCTTACTATTAAACAAAATTATTCTATTCTTGTAATAAAAATATATAAAAAAGTAATAAAGATAGTGAAGTTGTTATATTTATTTACATTACTCCCTTCGATTTATCAAAATATTTCTTATTCCAGTGATTAAAACTTCTTTACCTTTTGGAGAAATTTCTAAACGAAAGAAGTCAACCATTATTACGCTACGATATTTCTGCTTATTTCTTGCCTCTTGAGACACTCTAGGGTGTTAATCTATGCTGACGCTATGAAAATCTTTTTATTTACATATAAGCGATCTTTGTGACTTCGTTTCCCTTCAGTTGGACAAAAACGTTTTTTACAATTGGTGCAGTTAGAATGATTTAGAGCTCAACATAAATAAATGTGAGGTCATATCGTTCTTTAGAAGCCATGTTCATCTTGTGTTTGATTACACATTCTCCGGTGATATTTTTTCACGTGTGCAATCTGTTAAAGATTTGGACGTCATTTTGAACTCGAAATTGGATTTTATCTCTCATATTAATCCTACTATTTGCAGAGGCAACTCCATGCTGGGCTTTTTTAAGCGGTGGTCCAGGGAGTTTTCTGACCTTCAACTTGCAAAAACTTTATATAATTCATTCATGAAGCCACTATTTGAATATGCATCTCAGTTCTGATATACTATGCTGTCCACACAATCTCATCAGATTTGCTCAGACCCCCAGATTCTTCCACCTTATCGTGCACGCCTTAGGCTAGTCAATTTGGGTTTCTTCGAAAAGCGACCTAGAATTGCCGACATTATTTTTATCCACCAGTTAATGAATTCTAATACTGACTCTCCGTACCTCCGGGGGTATCTTTTAGAATTAGTGCTTACGATTTAAGGGGTGCTACTCTTTAGCGTGTAAATTCCTCGAGGACTAACTATGGGAGGCATAAGCCCATTAATCGTATGTGTATAACTCTCTAAGCATGTACTAAAATCTCATTTTTTCTGTTTGGGTTCCTGGTGTGTTCTTGTTTACTTATGCACTAATTTGCTAATTTCTTCTCTATTTCCCCTTATTTTGTCCCATTTCTTCGAATTGTATGAACGCTTAATGCGGATATGGGTAAATGGTTCCTAGCTTCTAGCTGAGAAGTGCGCCTTCTGGGCTAGTAGGCAAACTCGTTATTATCAAACTTTTTTGCATGAAAGCCATCGTTCGAATTAGTATATTTTATGTGCGGCCTGAAACAATTTTTTTTTTTCAAATTAGACCCAACAAAGCCAAAAATATTTATGATATACAGAAATAAACTATATTGGTATTGCTATTAATAGGAGAAGAAAAGAAATTGTTTAGTACATGTCCGTCCCTCAAGAATGCTTTGAGCAAGAGATTTGAAATTTGGTATACAGATACCTATATATATATACCAATTACTTTCTTTCTTCCCTACATCTAGCGTATAACATAATTGGTGTAAACCAATTATAGCTTCCTTTCTTGTTTTTTATTAACGCTTTAGATCCCCGATATTTGTTTATTTGAGCTATCTCTGTATACCTCATTATCTAACTAGCTTATATGGTAAGTCATCCATTATTAGAATATCTCCTGTAAAATCGGACATTCTATTCATCTTGTAACGAACCAAGACGGAAACCCCAAATATACTGAAAATTTTAGTAAGTAGGTAACATTTCCTAAACAACGGCACAGAACCAAAGGAATTCCTAATTTCGTTCGCAGGTAGTGGGGAGGCCCTAGAACAATATAAAAGGGCGAATATAGCCTGCGAGATTCAGACTTTCCCTGACAGTCGAGGAGCTGACTCTTCTGTCCACCCTTACTCTTCGAGGCGTTGACTCAGTGAGTATCCCGTTCACCCTATTTACCGTCCTATCCCCGAAATAACCATCGAGGCGTTGACTCCTTGGTTTAAAACTGTATTCCTTAATCCCATTACATTCTGTACCGTGGGGGTGGGAAGGCCATCGAAGTGCTGACTCCGTGAGCACCTCGTTCACCGTCCTATCCCCGAAATAACCATCAAGGCGTTGGCTCTTTGGTTTTAAGACTATTCTATTATTACATTTTACATCTCGTGCCGTGGGAAAATTAATTAGACGTTGATTTTTAGAGGGTTTCACGTCCGTCACCCCTTCCCCGATTATCCATCACACTTTTTTTAAATCTAAAATATGATTTTTCCCTCAACCAGGATTTGTACTAATTAGGGTATTTTTTTCATTAAATAAAAGAATTTAGTTTATGTCCCTATTTCGGAATTTGTTCTCCCTTCCCAAATACAGTTACAATCTATTCATTAAAATATTTGTAGAATTCATTTTTTTTTGTGAGATTGGTGATCTGTACCTGTTCTCACTTCCAATGTTATTCTTGTTTCAAATTTTCTTCTTTATTTTTATACTTTGCACATTTTCAAGATTTATTACATTCTTCAATTAAAATTCCAATCGAGTGTATGACATTTGTTCCAATTCATAAAACTTACTAATAATACCTTCAATATTTATATATGTGCCCTTGGTTATGAAAGTGGTCTAAGTCATATTTTTCTCGTTTCGAGATATTTAAAGGTTTGAGTTTGAGCAAATATCAAATAAAGTATTTGAGAGCATAGCATATTTACTCTTGAAAAGTAAGAATTTTTTATGATTGTGAAATTTTGTGTGTAAATTGTAAGAAAATGTGATTTTTAAAGCTTCAAATAACTAATTAAAAGTGACTTCCCACAATAAACAATAATGAATTTTATTAAAAATCAATATGAAGTTACAAACAAAAGTATTCATTTATTTCATGTTTCCAAGTAATTAATTTTTACCATTTTTATCATTTTTGGTTTTCTTCTTCTTCTTCGGGAAGGGAATTTTAAATTTGCAGTAACTTAAAATATTCCTGACAGATTGGCGGGATATAGGGTTGTAAATCTATAATATCTTTACACTTTTCCTTTGTTACTTCTCTATTAGTTTTGTATAGCGGAAGTAAGGGGATATTTCCATATTTTTATACCTTCCCCTTTTGGGTGTAAGGTCTAAAACATGGAATTCGGCATCGTCATTTAAAGAAATCTTGTAAAACATCTTATATGGAGCATTTTTAAAAGCCTCATCTATTGTATTTTTAACCAGAATTCAGGTACACCCTCAGTATAATATTTTTTGCTCTTCTAGTTGCTTCTTTCAATTGTTTTGTTGAAACAAAATCAGCAGATTAAACAATTTTCACCCATGTCAATGCTTTTTTAATATTACGGTTTTGGTCTGAGCAAGCATCACTATGAATTATTACATAGTTTTCCACTGTAACACTGTTTTGAAATACATGACGCCCCCTCTTGGGATCCTCTTGATGCTATAGTCTCATCCCATATACACATCCTGACATCATTATTATGAAAATTATGAAAGCCTAGGTTGTACACATATATATTCCGCTTATGATAAGCTACTGAAACAGAAAGTTTGGGAAACAGGGGTTCCTTTTTTAAATCAAATGAGGATCCATAATATTTTTCGGGATTCCCTTTTGTTTTTTCCTGGTCATCTTTCAAACATTTTCTGACTTGTTCGACGTTTTCTAAGTGTACATGATGATTTCGTTTAAGATCCACTTTCTCTACTTCATTACTGGATGCTTCAATTTTCAGCTTTAGTAAAACACATTAGTGGCAAGTATTTTTGCGGGAAGAATGAGAACTTAAGTTGAATTCCCTATTAAATATTTTCCTGTATGTCCACTTATTAATGTATTCTTCGTTATTTTCCCAAATTTCTCAATATAAAAATCACACATTTTTCTAATATCTAGATTGGGCATTAAGTATTTTCGATTTGCAAAATGACGAGCTCTGGTATAGTGGCTTTGGTATGCAGGAAAACTTAAAATATGATCTTTTACCTTGTCTTCATTTGTTTTTCGAGATGACCCGACCATTTTCCCGCGTTGAGCTATGAGAATTTGAAAAGTTTCCGAGAAGAATTTCTAGCAAACACGAACTTTAACAGAATTATAAATGGATACAAAATATTAGTAACTGCCTTTTCTCATTTTACTTTCAAAAGTTCTGGATCTCCTTTGTTTTACTGTTTGCTTATGTACGGCGCCGCATAGAAATAAGTTTTCTTTTTAAAGATCCTTCAGTTTCTAAAAGTCTTCAAAATTAGATTTTCTGTCTATAAGAGATCTAAACATTTTTTAAGCGAAGGCAATTCTTATTTTCAAAAACTTTAAAAAAAATTAATTTGGAATTTTTTGTAATGTATTCTTCGCCACTATTTCTTTTCATTTTTCTTATATTTTGTGCATAATTGGATTGATTTCTTATCATCTTTCTTTTTTTATTTTTTCTTTGATCCATATCTTGGGTTTTCAAATTTACAGAAAATACCTTTGCACTGAAATCCCGGTTTGATTCATTTGAAGATGAAAATTGTCTTATTCGCTTCCATTTTTTAGAAGTGTTAGGTTGTACAACATCTGCAATTCACATCGGAAAAATGAACTTATGCACATTAAATGCGTTACAATTAATATTACTTTTCCATTTTTAACTGAAATATATTTACCTTAATATAATAATTAATATGTTCTACACAAATTTAAAATTCCTCGCAACGTAAGAGACTTAGTCCATTGTCAAAATAAAATTGAAATTCTGTTCAGCGACACAGCAATCTAACGGCTTCATTTATTCTAAATTCGGAAAGATTGTTTCAGATAACGGTGGATGTAAGAGAATGTAATGCGAAATAACAGATTAATTCATTTTTTTTTGGATTCGTGACTTAGATCATTTTCATAATCAAGGGCACATATATGCCTTTTAAACTTCTACTTAATTGCTAAAAGTACGTTCGTTCCTTCTCCAACTTCCGTTTTGACTGATATACCAATGCTTATCTCTTGAGTTTTGATTGACATCGGGATCAATATTCAAACTAATCCTAGCCGATATACAGTTTATACACTTGAGAATTTTAGCAATCATTGTCGTCGTATTGCTCAGCACATTTTTGACATTCGTTATAGCTGATAAGGATAAAATTTAAGCTGCAGAGGTTTTCTGAAAAGATTTTAGATGCATTAGTTTTATATAAATTTACGATGTGAAGCAGTAGTATAATGCATAGACGATTAGCATTCTTCAATTTCTAAAGATGACAAACAAACCCACCACCTTTAACATGCCGCACAAAACTAAACTGCTAGTGCTTCCCAAAAGCCATTTCGTTTTCGACTTCACATTTTCACAACACAACATAAAATCTGGTTTTCAGAAAAGCTTTCGATCATGGTTTCCCCTTCTAAAGTTTAGTCTGCTTGGTTTACCAAGTTCCAACACTTGGTTAACTGTAAACTCTCGTTCCTCTACGATTTGGTTACACCAGCAGTTCTTAAGGAAGCGCGCTGCCGTTCGGTCATGTTAAGTTGGGCAGTGCTGCCGCAGGGTCCAGACAAAACACAGTTCACAACACTGTCGCCACCAACACAAGTTCTATGAATAGGCCACTGGAAGTTATCTTGAGAAAAAGTTGCAGTGAATTTTGAGTGTCAAAGTGATAAAAAAATGATAAAAATTGCATGAAAAGTGAATGAAAGTGTTGAAAATAAGTGAATTATAGTGATGCAGTGGTTCTAGTGAGCCTAATTGTAGGGATTAAATCGTTTTGTGGATTCACCTTAAATATGGCTGTTCCAGTTTTTCTAGAGGGTGAGTCTAAGGCGATTTTATTGCTTTGTTTTTGAGAATTTATGGTATATTAGGTGCCCTAAGGATAGTTTATTTGTTTTGAGGGATTAAGTCAATTAAATGCATGCAAAATCTGTTAAATTGGTTGTTTTAAAAGGAGTTTCTAAAAGGATCAAAGGATTTTCCTTTGGAAAAACACACCCTTCTCAACCAATACACTCCCAGGCTGCCACGACTCCCTTCGACTACTTGACATACAAAACTTTTTGCCGAATGCGTGTGCCTGTTGTCCATGTCCTGTGCAAATGGATATCGGCGGCATATGATGGCAACGGCGCTGGTGGTAGTGTTCTGTGTGGGTAGTTAGCAGCCAGCTGCTGATGGTTGCTTTCCTTCTTGCATTTTCGCGTTTCTTTTTTTGGCTCTTCACATTTATTTATTCACTTTTTTTATGCATTTCTTTCGACAGGCTATTGGGGACCGGGAAAGACAAAAACCAGTTGCAATGGGATTTTTTCTTTGAAAATTTATTCTATTTAGATAGTAGATACTTTCACTGGTATAGGATGTGGGTGGGTGGAAGGACTTTATTTTATTGATTGGGAATTTTACACCTTTGAAGTCGTGCTGATCGTAAAACAGAATCATCAATTGCACTTATGGAACTCAGATATACACGTCAAGAGCCAATTAACCTGTCAAGGGAAAACACCTTCGTTTTTCACTTTGTCTAGACCGCCTTTGAATTGTAAATGCCATTTGATGAATAGTAAGTACTGTGGAACCTGTTGATTTCATAGGCATTATGTTTGGATACTAAAGTGAACCCTTAAAAGAAATGTATTTTTCGTGGGAATACTGGCATTATAATATTGTTAATATTAATTAAGTTGACGTTACATGATCTTTAATAATAATACATATAGAATACAATAATATAGTTTTATTTACAAAACTGCGCTACGATGTATGTGAACGATAAATGTATCTTATTGAAAAGATACGCTACAGGAGTTGTGTACTATGTCTAAGTTACATTTTAGAATTTATGAATTCATTTATTCATGAGTCAAACTACATTCGACAATTTTCTTGATGGTTAAAAGCCCTGTTGGGATTAATCCATCACTTGTCGGATTTTCACACAATATGACGGACGCATTGGTTTGATGTGTTTCAAAAAGTAATCACATTACGATTGTGTTGAAAACAGGTAATAATTATATTTGTTGTTGTTGTTGTTGTCGCGTGGGGCTGATTAAATTCTACCCACTTTTCAAACATTGTCAAAAATTGAAGAATAAAACCCTTGATATGAAAATGAGACATTCCATTCATGCCGTGGTATAAGTGAAATGCCTTCGCGTTTAGATCTGAATTCAAATTAAGTTCTGTGGTTTGCTTAGCATGACAATCGAAATTTTCAATGTGTAAGGAAACGAATACACTACCCACTAAGTCAGGATCACTGATAAATTAATGTGATATTTAATTTACACGTTTTTTAATCTTCTTATTAATTTTTTCCCTAGCATCAGATTGCCAGCAAGAAAAACTAAGGATACTAAAGAATAAAGATACTTTATATATCAGAAACATTATATCAATGAGTTCGAAAGTATTTCGGGCTCTCCTAAAGAGATGAGAACTAACCATTCATAAAGTCCTGAACTGATGTAGAAGTTTGCAAAACACATGTGTTAAGAAGTAGAGAATATTTTGTTCACCGTTCAAACCTTTAGCAATTATTTTCAGTTTTTCTATCGCTCAATAAAGCTATACAGGTACATTTTAAAAATTTATTTGTGTATCCTTTCTTTAAATATGGGAATGAATCTGCTATAGTTTCTAATGCGTAAATTTTAGTACTTCAAAACGCGCACATAGCAATATATTTCGCAATTAAACTCGTATAAGTCTTAAACCATTTGCCCTTGGTTTTAAAATTGGTTGATCTATTTTGCTTTCGGCTGAATTTACGTCAATTCATACCATCGTTAAAACAAATACTTTAAAATTTATCATCACTTGAAATTTACATTTCTCGATCCTATTAAATGTTTCAGAAAAGCAATTTTGACTAACGGATGGGGATCCTGGAGGATGACACGTGCAACCTGTGTCTAGAGGATACGGAGACGGCAGAGCACATTCTGTGCGAATGTCCGGCCTTAACGAGCAGGAGGTTGGCTGTTACCGGCAGCCCTATGGTTGACGTGGGACGGCTAACCTACAAGCAAATGCTCGAAATGACAAGGGGCGTCAAGGTCAGGGATCTGCCAAGGAACCTCCCGGCGATTACTGGCTAAGACGGCTCTTGGCAGAGGGACGAAAAGGAATCCATATGACGAGGTCTGTTTCGAGATCCCTCGAATATCCTTAACTAACTAACTTCGTTTGGTTAAAGTTTAAAATGTTTACTCTTGTAGAAAACTATCAAGTCTCTGTAGTTCAATTCGAAAGTGGAAGCCGACTTCGTAATCAAGGCAATAGTTTTTTCAGAGAATCGCTGTATTGTTTTTTTCCTTTTAAAACTTATGCGTGATGCTATATACGATCTTATATATGTGTGAATTTTATGTAATTTTGCAAATTTTAATCTCTTTTTGCGATTCTAGCTTTTTGTATAGGTATTCTGCTTTTAAAATCAATCTTTAATGCGTTGCGAGCTATATATCTTCCTCCTCTGTCACTGAATACGAGACTTAGAAATGAGCGATCCTGTTTCTTTACAAATTTTGATCACTGTTTGGACTGTGGCACGGCTTTTGTTCCTTTAAAAATCCCGATTTTCCCTCAGAATGAACTTTTACTATTAGTTCGTGCAATTTGATACTGTTTCCTGGAAATCTATTGTATCTCTAATATAGTGAAAGTTATATACTTTTTTGACCCTGTATATCCAGTGAACTTCTTGTATAAATGTTTTGGCCTTTAACTTACATTTATTTCACGCAATCGTTCACAATGTTTGCATAATTGAGACGTATGTAGACTTTTGTCACTATGTGTACGTCGTGGAAAGAGGAGGGATGAAAAACAGCTACTGGGATACATAGGTGTCATAGCTAAGACGAAAATAGCAACCAGCATGCAGAGAAACATTTCCAATGAGATAAGTGTCCTTTGTAAAACTGGAGGAAGCGAACGATGTGGTCGCCTCTTACAGGCCAACTGGAATTAACTTCCTCAGTAAGAAAGGTATTAGATCAGAGTGAGTCTTATATGCCAGATCGGTCTACAGGATAGTGCTAGGTCATTCTAATGCAGTGTCATAGATCAGTCTGCAATTACTCCACGGAGGTACTAGATCAGTATGCAAGAAAGTGCTTAACCTGCCTGTAGGAGTTACTAAGTAGTTACTAAGTCAGGATGCAGAGAAGTATTAGTCAGCCTACAGGTGGTGCTAGATCAGCTTATATCAGGCTACTACGCAGGAAAGTACGATAGGTTAGCCTGCACGGGAGGCATTGGACTAGTTTGAACGAGTACGCTAGATCAGCTTACAGGGAAGCTGTAATTCCGAATGCATAAAGTACTAGACCACTATCTCATCAGACTGTTCTTAACTGCTTGAGTACCAAACAGCGCGATCGCGTTTCTTCTGCTAACTGTCGAAAAATGCCAGCAAATGCGGCACTAAATCCATTTATAAATTATTCTCTTAATAATTTTTCTACTTATCGTAAACCTTTATCTTCTCAAAATTAACTGTTTGCTAATTGCCTAATTATCCGCCAAGAATTATCACCAAATATCAAATATCAGAAAAATTAAGTACGTACGAGTAAGAATGTAAATTTCTTTAACTTTAGAAAGGCAAATAATTACTGAGCAACGAAGACCACGCATCCCCGCGTCTCTACAAGAAAATATAAATTTTAAAAATAATATAAGAAATGTTTAAAAACAACGCTTTTAACATGTAATAAAAAAAGGAAAATAACCTTTTTTAACTATATACAAAAAAAAATTTATCTAGATTATTAAAACTAAAAGCATTAAGTCCGGAAAGACGCTGTAAAAGATGTTTTAATAGTCCTTGGGTAGTGTGAAGATTGTTATCTCGGGTATCTTGTCTATATTGATATATTTCTTAAAATCTACAACTTTTCGCGTTAAACACTTTTAGTTTTAATAATCTAAATCAATTTCAACAATTTTTTTTGTAAGGTTAAAGTTATTTTTCTTTTTTTAGTACATTTATAAAAGTGTTTCTTTTTTATATTAATTTTTCTTGACGCTTTTGGCGTTCTTTTTCTAAATACCGTTTTATCTCTGTAACGGATCGTTGTCGAAGTTCAAGTTCGTTTTAAATTCTTATTATATTTATTCATGTTTGTTCCCTCCAATAGAGGGAGAAGCCGTTTATTACAACAAGGTGTTTCCGGTGCTCTGGGGTTAGACGCTAGCGGCCTAGTATTTTGATACAGCCATATGCCACTCAGTCACACCATGACGTTGGGTGCAGTGGTTAATTTTGCAATTTAAGTTTTAATTTAAATGACGTTAGATAGCAAGATTTGTCTCGGAGAGAGAAAGTGAGTTAATAAAATCGTTCTGAAAACAAGAAGAAAAAACAAACTGTCCGTATTAATACACACTTTACAACAGGTCATATTCGGTTATTATACTAAGATCACGGAAACTTGGATTTCCATCTATATTTTTTTAAATAGATTCATACCTACTTGGCTGAGAGATTCTATTAAGTACTTTTTCACGGTTTCAGCTCGAATCTCATAAAATCTAAGCCTGGAGTGCTTTAAAGAAGTTATCTTGGTCCTAACGTCACTCTTTAGGAAGCACAATTTGATTACAAATTATTTATAAATGTTATTTCGCATATAGAATTCATTAATGACCCAGCTGTAATATTTGATTCCAGATGTACAATAACTCCATGCTTGGATTCATTAAATATTGATTCAAAGAGTTCTTTTACTTTCAAATTACCTTAAAGTTTGTTAGACCACTATTTGAGTACGCTTCTCACGTCTAGAATCCTTTTTACGCTGTCCACATTGGGCATGTAGAGTCTGTTCAGCGTAAATTCATCAAATTTGTGATGATAGATCTGCCACGGAATGACCCTATAAAGATATTCTTAACACGGGAAAAAATTTTGGGATATTTTTTAAACTTGTGTTTTGATTAAAAAGGTGTACAATTCAAAGAATTTCTAAACGTTGCAAAAGTTTTACTTAATTTTCTAATTAAATCCGGAATAAAATTTTGAAGAGTACTGTCCCAAGGTTTATTCCCGTAGATTAAAAATTAACTGAAATTAAATTAAAGTTCACAAATGTAATCTTGAAAGTATTAAAATCTACACTCATTGCGGGTTTCTCAAAGAATTTATTTAAACATGTCATACTCATGCTGACTCCCTTCTGTTTAAAAAGGTTACTTGTAATCGACAAGAAGAGAGTCTAATCAGAGAGCACCATTAAACATGTTTAAACAGAATCTTTCAAGGAAATTTGGATAAGATGAGTAGAAATAAAATTTAAACCTTTCAGATCAACAAGAAAAGAAGCCATAATTGGTTTAGAGCATGAATTTTTGGTCAAAATTGACCTGTGAAGTCCTTATGAGGAGATATAAAGATTTTACAGGGTCAAAGGACATGAAGTCTATTTTGAGGGTAGGTAATGATCTTATGGGGGGGGGTCCGAAAAAATCTACACTTCAAAGAATCGATTGGTATACCATATATCGATTAACTACCGGACACTCTTTATATATATTGTACATGCAAAAAAGGGGATAAAATGTAAAGATGGATGTGGTCGCCGACGGACAGTCACCGTACATTCAAACAAGGCAAGCGAAATAAAACACGTTGAATGCCATGGAGGTCACCGACGACCCCTATTTAAAAACTCTCTCCCGACAAATGCATTTTAACATATAATTCCCTCACGAAAGCTTCTATGCCAATTGTGGCATTCAACATGTTAAAACATAATTTTTAATTAACATTTACGAAATAAAAAAATCGTCATCATATTTTTACGTATCTATTTTAATTATTAAAAAAATAACCTCCAACATAATTTTTCCTCAATGAAAAGCAATCAGATTGCATAAACATTTCGATGACCCAAAATTATTGCAGCAAACAGTATTTTCCAGTCCATTAACACCATATGTTTTGCTATAGTCAACGTTTTTTCCACTCACTTATTACTCTTTACAAGTTTGACGCTATCCAACTGATACAGCAAAATGAAAACAACCGAACAAAAAACATTACCTGGAGCTACGTCGAGTCTAGAGTTAATGAGCTGACTATCCCCTGATATGTTGTCATGACTCACACGATCGAAATTCCAGGTAATTTTCGCTCAAAAGGTGATTCTATGAAATATGCTGCGTCAACATGTGGTGGCATGTGGAATTCACTAGCTTTTATTCAGACTATCTGGCGCAGAAAGATCTTTGGATCTCACTCGATTCTGATTATGGTGCTGTGACGTCACAATGCTATCTTGAAGATAAAACAAGATTCTCGAACTTAATCGAGATGGGATCTTGGAATCCTGACCAGTCTCATGGCTGGCACCAGTAGATACATTCATCAGGGAAATATTTCACGCATTGATCAGATTATTACGGCGAGTTGTTTTCAGCATTCATGAGATACTTGTTTTTGTTTAGGCTAAAGAGGCTTCCCTTGATGAACCCATGCGGTGGATTCTCTGCACAACACAATACGTTTGGATGAAATATTGATAGCAGGGTGAAAAGGGGCAATTTGAATCTATTGAAAACCTCGAAATGAATTGATATCGGTTCTTAATTAAGAAATGGATTAGTTTGCTGTGTTTTCCGTTTTGATGAGTTTACGTAGAGAAATATTTATGTTATTTTAAAGGGTTCGATGATCTCACCTATACTGTTAGTCAGAGTCATGGCAGTTTATATGAAACGATTGCAGTGATGTAAAAAAATTTTATACAAAATCTCTCCTTGTTGAAGTGAAGGAAGCAAAACAATTAGCCATTTTAAACGAGTGGATCAAATAAATTTAAATGCAAATAACCATGTAATGAATAGTTTTTGTAGCCGTGCGAATCTATAGTGCATTCCAGTTCATAAGTGTAAGAGAATGTCGGGTCCAAAACAAAATATTCAAGGTATCTCAAAAAGTGATTTCGTGACAAACAAGTAATGGGTACTACTGCTCAGAACTAGTTAAAAACTAGAATGATAACGGTTGCATCCAATGCATTCGAGATGCTGTAAACTGGCTGTAATCTGCAGGCAGTCTGCAATAAACCTTCCTAAGTATCATTTCGGTTGTTTTCATTTTAGTTAGCTTGCTCGCCCAGAATCAATTT
The DNA here is from genome assembly GCA_006980735.1 of Dasypogon diadema. Lineage (NCBI taxonomy): Eukaryota > Metazoa > Arthropoda > Insecta > Diptera > Asilidae > Dasypogon > Dasypogon diadema. The sequence continues at coordinate 26,272 of QYTT01084046.1, forward strand.
TAAAAAGTTATCACTTACAAAAATCAGAAGTGGGATCAGTACCGAATAATTTTGAAAAAAAAATGTTTATGTCGTAAAAGTTACGTGATTATCAAAGGTTTACGTGTTTGATTGAAAGTTTATTTTTTGGAATTATAAATTTTATATGGTCGGTTCACGTGTGCTGCAAGTGCGACTTCGAGAAGTTGAAAAAAGAAATCCAAG
>QYTT01084047.1:0-12790 GCA_006980735.1 Dasypogon diadema
CTCCATAGAATGAAAGGAATGTGAGATCGCAGAGGCCTAGAACGGTCAATGACTTTCGCTACTTACACAAATCCTCATCCAATAAACTGTTGATTTTTAGGAATTAATTTTTCATATTATACAGAAAACGAATACTAGAAATACCAAACGGCTAAGACCGGAAAAAATGCTATGTTATTGCTGTGCACAGTTTAGTGATAACGAACGACCTTTTCGCTGAAGTGAACTTGAGCACTTAACAGAGACTTAAGTCTGCTCGACGCGCATATGAGGCTTATCCCAAGTTTTATGACTCTGAAGGTAATATAGGTAAAGAAGTGCAACATAAAAATAAAAACACCTCAAGGTATTATTGTAAAAAACATAAAGCGCAAGGCGGAACGTCACTCACAACCATTATTTACGCACAGAGGTCTGTTAAAGGTTTCAAATGGACTTGAAGAATATTTCAACACTTCTGTTTCGAATTTGACTTTTAATGTTTTGAAACCCTTCTAAGAGGAACTGCTTTTGACAGGATTTCACTTCTCCTCCATCCTGTTAGAAGACTAAAGGCTTTATGCCTTAAACCTAATTTGATTTTGGTATGCCATGTTTTCAGGTTTCCTTCACACTCTCCACCAATTTCGGAAGAACTATTAAGGCAAAAATGGAATGGGAAAAGCAAGAGTATTTGCTAAGCTGGGATTTTTTAGAATTGCGGATGGCTATTCTTACCGGGTAATATCTCGGAATATTATAATCAAAACAAGTACAGATAAGAGCTGAAGCCAGTTTGTCGGCTGATAATCAACTTGAAATTATCTTAAACCAACTTTACCTATCACGACTGTATCTTGTATGAGGTGGTAAGTAGAATTTATCTTTCATTCTTTCTTCTATAAATAGAGGCATGTAGTTGTTGGTGGTGTTGGTTTCACTGCCAAATATATAAAGATCTTGCCTAAAAAACCCATTCAGAAACAATAGATCTAGTGGACGATAAATCATAGGCAATTCCCATCACATTTGTGAGGGTAGAATATTATCGACATTTTTCTTTGATCCCATTAAGCTATTGTTATATTGCGACAAAAGCAATTAAATACCTGTTATTGATGCTATAATTCTGCAAACATAAAAGAATCAGGGCAGCATACACTCAATCCAATTATGTAGGCCGCCACTAGGTACAAGCAAAATTGTTTTAATTTGTGGTATTCAAATGTTGCAAAAGTATCACAACACATCGCAGAACTTAGGAGAAATGCTGTAGAAGGAATAAAAGCAAAGAATAATAGAGGAAATGGAGAGCAATTAATTATCTTTTGCTACTTCAGTTGTTTATTCAATAGCTCAGCTGGTAGGCAAACGACAAATATTAAAATTCTAATATAACTCTTGTACACTGGTAGGGGTCATTCCTAACTCATCGGAACTCATTCATTTGCTTCGATTGAGGTATCTTTTTCTGATGATTGTACGATTGGGTATAAGATAGAAACTGATTCCTGTAGCGCAACGACAAAGAAAAGTAAAGTCCCCCCAGAAATACAATCTGAAAATTTCACAGAAGAAGTTTTTCTCTGTTTTGCAGTAATTGTGGGTAAAGGATATTCCACGGTTTCAATATACTTCAGGAAGATAAAAAACAAGGCATGCGAAGCTCTAGAAAGTAATTTCAGCCTATTACACTCTCTAGCGAGAAACTATATGACGCTCACTCTTAAAAACATAACTCCTTTATCACCGATGTAGCCTCGAAAAAAATAGAGGACTGCAAAATTACAATGTCAACCAGGATCCGATGGGTTATAAAATTCTTTAAACCTTATAAGGCACCTGAAAAACGCGGATCATATCCTATTGTCTGCAGTAAGGATACTTGGATCCTTCCGCCTCCAAACACGTGAGCAAGTTATGCTGTGATCTGTATTCTACTTGAGACCTCGAAAGGAGCCAATTATTATTTAGAAGCTTGGGAACACAAATAGTCACTTGGTGGGAATTGAATATTTTCCTCCTGGAAGTCTTAACTTCCGGTGAGATCAAATCCTCTTCGACAATAGACCCTCTTGCTTTCATAAGGAAGGCAGATAATCTCCTGCAGTAATAGGAAGCTTGACACAATAGATCTTCTTTAGGTCGCAGTGTCTGACTTATGGTCAACCTCCTAACATCATGATTGTTTGCTAACCTTAAGATGAAATTACTAGAAGTTAGATTCATGGGACCATATAAAAATTTTTACGCACAAGAGATTGAGAATTGGCTGCGAAATCACTGGAATGGTATGGTGACTATGACCATAAGCTGCTACAATGAAGACTTCAATGAATGCTTTCAGAAAGACAGGAATATATTTTTGGAACAATATTATTTCCCAGGACTCTAATTTTGCCACACATATTCACGTGAGCCTGTTTCTGTGACGACAAATAAAACACGGGTATTTGGGCATAGACCATTAGAAAATGAAGCATCATTGCAATCTCCATTGTGATACAAGTGTTGCTGGTTCCACTATGCAATTAGTTACGCCGGCCGACATAAGTCCACTTATACAGATTAGAAAAGACGTATTCGGATTACAAAATCGATTTGAAAACAAGGACTTTCGCTATTTTTAAGCCGTGCCCGTAATTATGTTCTTTTTAAAATTTGAATTAAAAGCTATTTCGTTCACTATGTGGGAGAAGTTAGTGTTGACGTGCTACTATTCATGTGGTATTTCGTACTCCGCAACACTACTCCAACTTCAACTTCTTCTAGAATTCCAACTATTTTTGATTCATTGATTTAAGTCAATATCATCTAAGGCTAAGGCACACAGAATGCAATGTTACACCATTCAGTGATTTTTCTCAGGCAAGATATCACCCTTCATGACACATGTCTAAGGTATTGCTCAGAATCAGAACGGCAGTTGTGGATATTACTTTACAGGCGACTCCCTCTTCCCCCTGAAACTGATAGTCTGATATATAGTCATGATCCCAGAAGGAGGGTGTATCACTTTTACCATAACAACACGTGGTTGTTCTTCTACTGGAATGCATATAAATTGCAGCAGGTGAAACGCTTAGGTAAAAGGGATTTTGTGGTTAATTCATATGAACTTCTTGGCACACAGATAATCTGATCGGGTATGATACGGCTGCTTCTTGATACCTTGTGTGAACCTGAGACTGAGACTCCGGCCCCCTCTTGCACATATGGCAACTGTAAAGATGCTAGTATGCTACATGTGCTCATTTGGTGTACACGACATAATTCGGGGAATAAATTACTTGGGGTTGGTGAGCATAGAGATAAGTGGAATGGAATTGCAGTGAGGACTTGAAGAGGCTTACGTGATCGGAATCCGGATGATGGCTATAATTGATGTGTTTTTCTGTATAAACCGATCTGGTATGCAAAAGGCTAGATTTGGTTAGATCAACAATCGGTTCCACGAATCACCGGCAATCTGTATTTATTTTCCTTGAAAAACTGATTAAATTCTTCGGTCGTGCATTCCTTTGATATCGATATAAATAGCGATTATTATGCGTTTCGAAATTACATTCTACAAAACACTTTTATTTTCATTATGTGCACGAAGGTTGCCTCGACCACTGAGTGCAATTGGATCCATTTAAATTGCAACAATATTTATTGCTCATTTGCATCCTCAAGGGTGCAATCGCAATGAAATAATTTCAGTACAATCAATTATTGGCTGATTGGGAATACATGCCTCTGTGAGATCGACAATAAGGCGAATTTATTGTCGTTATCTAATCACTGTAGTCTAATTGCGAGTTCTCTGTTCGAAATACGACAAGAAGTGGCAGCTACAAAAACTTTTGAGGGTTAGTAGATATTCATTGCAAATCTTTAGGAAAAAGCTCTTGGCATTCTTCTATGACTTCAATAAAGGTTTGATACTGGTAAACTACAGAAAGCAGGCCTCCCAGCGGAACGAACTGTAGTAGTTGGACGTCACAATATTTTAACAATATGCTGAATGAAGTGACAACAATTTTCTAAAATGTGGCGTTCGTGACTACGTCTCAGGAACAAGTTCGAAAAGAAGAAGCCCTACAAAATTCCAGAAACCTGACAATATTATTAAATCACTGCTGGGATAGTCGATCTCTCGGCTATTCTGTCGTCCGAATTAGACAGAAATATGCACCTTTCGACATAATTAATAGTATTTTTCCTTTTTTTAGAAATGGTCAGCCTCTAGGTGTTGAATCAATTTACGACACACTTCTAGACGAGACCTTTTCTATACAAGAACAAATTGATATAGTTGGCGACTTATTGTGCTGTAGCAATTCACATGATTCACTGATAGTTTTCTAGTATATAGGTGTGGTTTTTCTCCTACAGCATTATGTAGAACCTCATTGTCAGCTTCGAACAATATCTTCAATTTTGCAAACGTTTTCTACTGCAGCTTTCGCATTTAGTCCGATTTTCAAAGGTCGCGACGCACAATTTCGTTCTATTGTATTTTAGGGGAAACTGGAGCAAAATTAACAGGGGTAAGTTTTAACAAGTACTTTTCTTTTAAACTGTTCTTGTTAATATATTGCAACTTGCTCTGTTTGAAAACCCTATTTTTGGAAACTAAACAATCTTTTAATTTTTTAGTGTTCCTTGGTTTTACCAACAGAATTTTAAAGATAAGATTTATTAAGGGTCTTTTATGCAATTGTATATTTTGTTATGGTATTGGATTTGTACTATAATCTTTTATATAAAAGACATTTTTAGGCCTAGAATTACAAATTTACGAAGTAAGTATTAATTTGTTAACATTTACCCCAATTATTGCAGTTGTTAAGCTTTTAGATTTTGATTAAGATTATAGAGAATAAAGAAAATTCAAGAAAATAGCCAAGCAATGCGACTTCTACAGACATATATATATATGGATTGCTTTGTCACAGTGAAGCTATAAAATTTACAATAGAAAAAGAAAAAAATTGCAAAGTATTTATTAAAATGTGTCATTTATTTGCTACTCTAAGTAAAAAATTAGCCTATGGCGGTGTGGTATATTTATAAAGTAGAAAAGATTCCAGGATCCTGAAGGGTCAAGCGGATAACGAGAGGTGATTTGTTAATTTGTCAATTTCTTGGAGAGAAATCTAAAACTATCAATTCGATGCCCTGAAGCAACTAATTTCAGTAGAGCGAGTTCCTTTAATTTAGCTAACGTGAATATACATATCTTTCGAAAAACCCAGATCGATGAAAAAACATAATTTCAAGAATTTGGAATGTAGACGAAATCCATATAACGACGGATCAAAAACCAAAAAAACAAGGCGTCTATAGGTGATAGTATATGAAGGTGAATTATATAGGTGCGATCCTTAGAGGTTCACATAAAGAACTTCCCAGTATAATTATATGATACAATAAATACACAAAAATAATTTTGATAATTTTTTTTTTTATTTTAATACTTTTCTTATTGTTTTATACAAATAAATCGTTTGATTTATAATTTCTCGGTTCATATGATAACACATTAACTGTCACCAGAACATAGTCAATAGCGTTAAGAGCTTTCGAGAAACTATTTAGTAAATATTGTAAATCTCTTTTTGGAATAAACTAAAATACTACTGAGCTAAATATCACAAAAATTTTATGTATAATAGCGCATATTTCAGGGAACAACAATTAATTTTAAAATAGGTTCGATAGCATCAATAGTTTTCACCATATCATTAAATTTATTTTTTTAATGCTATGTTTTTTTTTGATGAACTTAAAAGCACTGCACCGATATTGATAAAGATATATATAAAGGACATCAAAGTGCATCGATTGGCGCTAGAACGAAGTTGATAACATAATTAGTTTTCGAAATAACATAAAATTGATTCTTTTCAGTTTTCTTATAAACTAAAACATTGAACCTAAACGAGGCACCTTGTGATTACGGGTCATTTTTTGTTAAGTGGCCAATCTCATAGGCTTTCCAAGGAAAAATTGTACCTTCGAAAAATCCCGACGCTTAGATAAGATAAGATAAGATAAGTATCAATTAATATAAAAATCCAAAGCTTAAATTTATTCTTTTATAAAAATTTTCCGAATTTTTCGATAGTACACGGTGGTATTCCCCTTTAAGCTTTTGGGCCTCATTGCGATATAAATATCTCACCGATAATAATAAATTTTTATGCATTATTGACCTACTATTTTACTACCAACTACATAATCAAAAATGTAACAAAAAATAAATAGGAAGAAAAAAAGTTGGGTGCCTAACGCTTAAGTCGGAAACAATGGGATCTAACCTGGTTGATGCCCGACTATTGAAATTAGGCTTACCTATTACTTTGCCTTATTTTACATATATTTTTAATACCATTTTATCTGTAGGTAATTATCCTCAGATTTTGAAGATTGCAAAGGTTGTACCGATTCCGAAAAAATCTGCCGTCATTCGGCCTTGCGATGTTATGAGTGTCGTTCAATAAATCCTTAGAAAAAGATAGAGAAACAAATTATTTTTAGTAGATTTTTTTTTATTTTTCAAGATAATTTCCCTTTAGGTCGATACATTTTTCCCAGCATTTTTCCAACTTTTTTAAGTCTGAATGAAAATAGGATTTTGGAATATCCTCGATGACTTACACGTTCGACGTCTCTTTTCCCGCCGAGACATTTTTCAAGTTTGGAAATAAAAAAATTCCAAATCTGGTGAATACAGTGGATAGATGTTGTAATAATTCGAACTTGAATTCCATAATTTTCGCCTTCGAAACTGCGCAGGTGTGTACCCGTGCATTGTCCTGATGGAAGAGGATTTTCCTTGCCAAATGAGGACGGTTTTTCTTGATTTCTTCGCTCAACCGTTGCAATACCAACGCATGATACTCTCCATTTATCGTTCGTCCTTTTTGTAAGCAATCAATATAGATGATTCCGTGGGCGTTCCAAAAAACCGTGCCCATCACCTTATCGGCCGATTTCGTCCTTTTCACTTTCTTCGCAGTCGGTTCGCTGACTTTTTAAACCACTGTTTCTACTGTTATTTTGTCACTGGAGTGTAGCAGTGTATCCATGTGCAGTACTGAAATGAACTATGGCATGGGTTATCCAAATGAGGACCCACGGATCGGTGTATACCGGGAACCGAGTTTTTCTTTTTTTTCTTCTGACATAGGAATAATTACAAAAAGCCATTGAGAGTTTCCACAATTTAGAGGTTCTGATTTATATTAAAATCAGTAAATTTGGTTGTAACATGTATCAAAAGGTAAATGAGTTTCTTCATTCATTGCGATGACCCGTAATAGGTGAATTAGGCCAATAATTGTATCCATGTACTTTATTACTTTATTTTTCAAACCAATGTTTGTATGATGGTTATGAAGAAATTAGAAAAAAACAATCAAAGTGAAAAAATAGATCAATTAAAGAAAATTAAAATTCCTAAAGAAGGTGGACGATTCAGCCGATGACACCGTGACTGAAATCTCAAGAGTTCCCGGGTTCGAATCACAACGAGTAGGCTCAGCCACAATTAGCGGCCATGACCTTTCGAGTAGATTAAGCAAACACTTATTATTAAATTTCCTGACAATAACAAAAATACAAAATAAAGTACAATGTTTTTGTTGGATGTATTTTTGTCAACAGTTTAAATGCGGTTTGTGTTATAAATTCCTATTTATTTAAATGTATAAAGATGTATTAAACATTTCAATGACAACGTACATATTTACATTGAGGTAATTTTTTACACGGCACTTAAATGTAATTTCATTCCAAATAAACCTCGCTGAATACTATGCTAATCAAGAGCTTAATTCATTTGCCATGACTTGCCTGGCATAATCATGCCAAGATACAGGGCACTCGGTAAATTTTCAAAATATTCCGCATAATACTAAACACGAATGCCTAAAGATTTTAATGAGAATTTCGTGATCACAAGAAAATTCTTTACTGCACGTGAATTCCTCAAATTTTCAAAGATCCAATTTTAATGTGTGTTGGAATCTACACTGTGGAACACTCAAACACAAACGTATAGTGCCCTTATGAGCGCTGATCTGATCTTATCAAATTTCATGTATCAACATTCAACAACGACAGTAAATTTAATACATAAATCGCTGGTTTCGATAGAGAGTGAATACAATAAAAAAATACAAAAAATGTAGGAAATATTTTCACTGTATACAGCAAAATCTGAGTCACCCTGTGATTAAATTCCATCACGGCATGCTACAATCCGCGGCAAAAAATTGCGGCCTTTTATATATATTCGACCTCCCTCACGATCGCGTCCACTACAGAGCAATGATTAAGGCTGTACAGCGTACGATCAATAAACAAACACAAGTGAAGGTATTTGCTTGGTTGATCACCGATTTATTCATTGGAATGCGCGCGCAGCTTTGCATAGGGCGACTCAGATTTTAGAGTATAATTGGAGAGCATAGAACAGATATTGATTGGTAGGCATATGAATGTCCAGAATCTATTTACCATTTATGTAACTCCCACGAAGAAATCTTCCTGTGAAACTATCCCAGTGAAAGGTTCCAGGTTTTCGAGAAAAAGCTTGGAGAGGGAATTGTACTAGGCTAGGTATGCAGCGTTCAGTCAGCGTTCACTGTACGATCGTAATCCACAATCTCGATGACAACCACGCTGAATCAACAGGTGAAAATTTTCGTAATCACTTTTCTAGTACTTGTGAGTTGTGAAAATATTTCACTTGACTGTAATTAGGTCTAACGCATTGCACGAACCCCTGTGATATTTCTGGTTTTACAATATTTGTGAAGCACTTTTCACAACACAGAGTAGTAAAAGTGAGAAAAGATATTTAACTCCTCTTCCACCAGCGATAGATACTTCCTTTCCCATTAGGAATTCACCACACTACACTTCAATGGATACCGTCCGAGTTTACAACTCGCACTTATCTCTTACGAGAGCCGCACAGATAAAAAATTAAAATGAAGCAGATCACTGTCGAGGCCATGATCAACACTATCGAGGTATGCTATGATATCTATGATCGCGTCTATTCAAAACGGGTATCTTGGGTGAACTAGTAAAAAACTTGTAAAGTTTTCAGTACGAGCTTGCTGCATAAGCATTCGCACTCATATGTGGAGAATGCAAAACCGGTAGTAGAAAACGCGGGCACCGCGAATAAGCGCGAAATAAACATTCCACGGGTGAACTGGATAAAGAGCGATTATAAAACTGGATCCGTACAAAATTTACAATCTCTTAGCTCGGCTTAAAGGTACTCAATAGATTTCAATGGAACTTGTTCGGTCTAAATGAATTCGCTTAAGTAAATTCGCTCCAGGTTTCTCAAGTGACATGATCGGCTCGGCTCCCTCGTTCTACGATAAACGTGTATAGACTCCTATGCAGTTGATAAAGCCAGACGCAAGTATGTGATTCCAACAGAACCGACTTGTGCGAACTCAAGAAAGTGTTTCATTTCAATTCTCACTGTGGTGGTTTAATACAATCACCTGCACAAGTACTTTTGAGGAATAGTCCAACTTCTTTATGCAGACTTCCAGCTGGATTTATGCACTGCAGATTCATTGGAGCTTATTGGAAAATTTTAGCGAACTTAACTTAGCTCAAAACCCAACCACTTTAACTGCAAACGAAGCTTCTATCAGAGATTGTAAAACTGTCCGCATGAGCAGTTTAGATAATCTTAAGAAGTATATATATATATTTTAGAGATCCTATGAACACAAATAACTTGAGACATCCGAAATGAAGTCAGCCGGTAATTACAATAACAATAAATTATTTTCGCAATCAAACAGAAGACGGAATCTTTGGTGGACGCAAGCGTTTTAAATTTACTTTTCATGTAAGGCGATATGTGCGAATGTCTCGGTAGTTTATAAAAAAAACCTTACAGTATCATTGAAAGCAACAGTCAATCTTCTCAAACAGGAAGAGTTAAGATTGGAAAAAGTCAAACTCCCAAACGCAAAATGAAGTAAAATCTGACCAGCTTTAGGCGGGTATCTCGCGGAAGAATATATGCCGATAACCATAGCAAGCATAAACCACCATAAACTTTTGAAATTATCGACGGCACGAATTCACAACACGTAAACCTATTAATTATCATTATATGTACCAAGATTTTTAGCTTTCTGAGAAGAAGACAGAATTATATAAAATCACAGGTGATAATGAATCGGTGTCAATTGTTTGCCATTGTGTTAATATTAGTTTTAAACGGATTTTATCCCTTCAAATTCAATCTTTCACGAACCTCTGCGGACTCTACCGGAAATATATTGGTGTAACTCTAATAAAGTAAACCTTTTAGTAGTGCCATACCAAAGGAGGTCTTATTATGAGTTTATTCCCTCGCCCATTCACAAAGCAAGAAGTTTTCTTCTTTTTTTATGATTTTTCCAGAACTTTGATTTACCAATGATTTACTATTTAATAGATATTCAAAGTTCTTAGAAATTGATCAGACATATCAACTATTATAAAATATGTGACATTAATAAATACTGACCCAACAAGCAATGAGTTTCACCATCTATCAACCACTTAGTTGAAATTCACCTGTTTCAGGTGAGTAATATGCTCTGCTTTTTCGCAAGAAAATATTATATAAAATTTAGAAAATCAAAGTACAAAATGGACATTTAAAACTTTTCTATTAATTTTAAATTATTTTCAATTTCAGGACAATCCGTAAAAACACTTTGCGCTGCAGTTAAATATGATTTAGCCCTTGGATAATCTCCAGATTGTGCTGATAAAACCGCCAAATTGTTTAGTGCTGCACCATTAGAAGAGTCTGAAGTTAAGCACAGCCTTAAACATCTTTTGGCTAAATTAAAATCACCAGTCGTCTGAAAGTAAATTTTAAAATTGGTTATTTTGCTGAAAAAAGTAATTTTAAATTTGGATATAAGCATGAATTATTTATTTACTAAATACACAAAATATGTTGTGTACAACAAATACATACTAATCTATAAAATTTGCAATTGTAAAGCCCCCCGCCGAGAATGTTTTCTTATTTTTATGCCCTAGGATTTTAATTAATAACTATACCTCGTCCCCAATGAAGACCAACCATGAGCCAACCATTTACCATTCTGTTAAATATTTCCTGAAAACCGATGATGATATACGGCAACAAGTTCAAAGTGTATTAAAATGATCAGTTTATCACGAATTACATCCTAAAAAGGAATTTTAAATTGAAACAATTTGTAAATAACTGAAAATGAAAAAGATTTTTACATTTCCACAACAGAATTGCTACTCTTGGAAGATGAGTAGTGTGTGTGGTTCATAGAAAATATGTTATTGTAGTTCCTGTTAGCAGGTTAAGTTGATTTAGTACAACTTGCGACTAGTTCTGTTGAAGTTATTAATGCATCCTTAAGTAGAAGAAGAACTCCTACAGCACCAGAATCAAGATTACTTTTGACTCTAAGGTACCAATTCTACTACACACATATAATTATGCCTTCGTTATTCTTTTCGAATTGGGCGATCAACAATTCCGAAGATAATTTATGAGATGTGTGATGCAATATATCCTATTTTACTTCCAGTTTATATAACTACATCAAATAAAATCCATTTTAGAGAAATGGCCGAAGGTTATAAACGGCAAACACCCTATCCTCACATTATTGGAGCCCATACCTATCCCATACCTGTAAATGGAAGTGAAGTTTCCCCTCGTATGGGATGCTGCCTTTCCTTTTACGTTCATATTTGATGCCACCTCACTGTGGATGAAATCTAGATGAAGATCAAATTCTTCATAACAAGCGGTTACTAAGAGGGCTGTATGCTAATTAGTCTTCATTTATAAACACTATAAGGTTATTGTCTATTCTGTTACTAATTGTAATTACAAAGTACATATTAATGGCATAAATATTTGAAGTCGATAAATTCATCTCTTTCGATCTTTAAAGTAAAATTGAACTATAATCGAATTCTAGATATTGTTCAGTGTTAAATAAATCCAAGTGTCTATATTTAAAAAACTAAATGTTTTAATTTCCATATTTACATTCCAAAAAATTTTAAATCTCGATTTACACATTACTTCGTTTTTTCGTTTTACACGGGACTATTTCTTTTTTTCTTTTTTTTCAAAACTTTTAGCAATTAGAAAATTATTCTATTGAACGTGTTTTCTCTTAGTAGGTTTTAGAATTTAAATTTGTATTTTATATTATTTTAATTGTTATTTGTAGAAGTAGAATTTATCGCTTAATTGAACACTATGTACAAATGTGAACTTCGGTATACACAATGTCAATTAATTATCATCTAATATCCTCAAAATTTAAACTAACAGAATAACAGAGATTTTCCTTAACCTAGTCGCTAGCCATCATTATCTTCTTACAGACTGGAGATTGGAGAAGGGATCGGAGACAAGAATCCAAAAGTGTTAAATGTCTCTACGCAGAGAGTCCTGAGCTGCATCTATAACCGAATCCAAAATAGTACTGTGATCCTCAGGGCTGATGGTGAACATTTTTTATTTCATTAAAAGGAAAACAAATAAAAATTACGTCATATTGGTATTTCACCATAAGCCTCCGACACACTAAGCCGAATCAAGACTTATATGAAACATCGGACATCCCAACATCATAAGATATATACTACATGGGGTGAAACATCCGCGGCCTTACATAGAGATGGTATGACTGTCTCAAAATTTTTATGTTTATGCGTAGTTAACTTAATTTAACCAGTCTTCAATCAAAATTTCATGACATTTCGTCAATTACTTCAC
>QYTT01084048.1:8314-19697 GCA_006980735.1 Dasypogon diadema
CAATGTCCCGACATAAAACCACAGTTCGCTTATACCAAATTCCAGATATATACACCAAAAATTAGCATTTCCCTCAGCATCACATCTCAAACTAGTTATGTACGTAAGCAGCATTATTATGCTTAACCAAACAAATAAACCAAAACAGGAGTGATATTGCCTTGAGATTAAATCTTTTCTCTACTTCATTGTGTTGGCCAAGAGACGCAGCAGAGAAACGTAGAGAAACACGTGGTGTACTTCTTACGGAACCCTTTCGTTCGATATTATTATCAACACTAGTGTGAATGTGTTTCTGGTACTATACTAAACGGGAATGATTCTACAACTAACCACTCTTCAAACTTGTAAGGATTTTTCGTTTCTATCCAAAGGAGAAGGATTTTTGCTATTGGAATGGGGAAATTATACGATTTCAAAGATTTGGTATAAAATTCCGGAATATTTTGACTTGCGCATTACTTTTTCTATGCCACGTGCTCTTGGAACCGGCAAAAGATTTACAGGACGAATGTTTTTAATTATTTAATGGAGTAAGTGATGCTTGAGAGTTTGGAATGCTTTGATTATTGGTAATCGAATTTCTATAATATTTGTCTTTATGAGGCATAAATATCTTTCATATAACTAATTTACACTAATACCATAGGATAGCGTTGGCATAGAATAATTTGGATTCTGGGAGAAGTAAGTTTGTCATAGAATATTATTTGAAACGCTTAAACATTTGTGTCGATGAAAGAGTGAATAATCTGCCATAGAAGCCAACTAGCATCTTTCTTGGATTTCAGGTTAACAAAAAAACGTAGGCATTACTCACCCATGTAAGAAAAACGAGAATATCCAAAAAAAGGACTTTAAAATATTACATCTTACATTTTAAAGTTATTTAACAAACTGACAATGTTCTGAAATGGATTGAAGTCTTTCCTTCTTTCAATGCTACTAGGGCTACCACAAGAGTGAATCTTTGGGCCTTTATTATTTACTGATTAATGTATTCTCCTGTGTGGTTGATACGGATTTATGCACAGTGTGTTTACATAAATTGGAGTACACCAAATCACTTGCTGTAAATTTTCTGAGCACAATTTATTTGGAGATCCCCTCGTTGAGAGGACACTCTGATTACTCTAATTGTAACTCATGCCATGTGATCTGCTTGTATAAGTCAAAAATCGAGAATGATAATTGTCAAAAATCTCTCAAAAATTGATACTTGATCCTGGAGATTTCTACAGCAGGAAGATTACTGTTATAATTACTTTTTTACTTACAGCTTCATAAATTAAACCTTTAAAGCTTCTTTGAAAAAAAAGAAATGATTTAAATAGTTAAAACCTTTTTGGCAATTATAAGCAATTTAATGTGTTCCAAAATATTATATTTTGGATTAACAAGTGAATATTACGATGCAAGTATTTATTCTTTGTCGAAACTTTGCTAAATTGGGCGGGTACGCGTTCATTTTTATCTTCCACGGGATTGGACAAGCGATTCGGAATATCTGTGGGTCGTACTTCTGATTGAAGAAATTTACAGATTTTGATTTAACTAGACTTAAGTCTATATCATTGCGCTGAGCCAAACCTACAATTATACACACTCAACATTATCGTTTTGAACTACTAGTGAAAAGTTATTAATGAAAAGACAAAGAAAAAACCACGGACATAATATTGATCCTTGTGGTATTGAGAGAGTGCGCTAAGTAACATTATTGGCGTGCACCTGCTGTTGATGAACCATTAAAAACGTTACAAGTAAAGTGGTAGATGATTGGCTAAAAAGGTATGAGTTAAGTTTACCGAAGCGGGTACTATGTCCAAATCTTTTGAAAAATCAAGTGAAAATATTCTCGTATGAAATATCGGCCCTTCCACGTAGAAGTACAAAGTACTAAATTTACAGAGTTTATATATGTAGAGTTGATGTGTTAATGTTGGATGGAATTTCAATAGAATTGAGGTAAAACAAAACAGATACAGGATGGGCTATTAATTACTATTCAGAAATACTTCTAAGCTAAGTGAGCTTTTTACAGGCCACCTTTCCTGATTAAAAATGATAAAATTGCTTGGCATCCGTAATACCTATTAATGACTAAGTAGTTGAAAGGAAACAGAGGGTACTGCAGCTGTCTTGATCCCAGTCAATCCTACCTTCCTACATTCAAATTACACATCTGTTTGTGAAGTCAGGACTTCATTACGTTTTTATTTCAAAAAAAAAAAGAAAAAAAAGAGAAACCTTTACCACACACTGGCTTTTGTATTTCAGATCAACTGATATGTGAACTGGCACTGAAAATTCCAACACAGAACCAGTATCGTGTTTCAAAAGACGTAAATAGTAACAAGTGGCCTTGTACACGTTCCCATGTATCCAATGATGGTTGGCTATATAGACGTGAATGCATTGACACTTTCATAGGTATTCTCTATATCCTTATCAGAGAGTATGTACAGAACAATTTGTCTGTTCCCAGTTGATTCAAAAGCTCCACACAGTTGACTACATGTTGAAAGTTTCCCGGCAAAATTGAATTACTCACTTTTTCCGCAGTCTCCGGTTGCACATTTCACTACCGGGTGAAATGCAAATCGGCAGCATGTTCAGTGTCGTATTCGAAACTGGTGTCAATTATGCACGGAAAAACTTTTCCTGAGGTGTATGATTTGTTTTCCAAATAATGAAATGGGGATGTTTTGAAATTAACTGAATTTTCGTATAATGAATAAAACTTTTAAACTTTTTATTTAGAGTGGAGAGATTCATTTCACTGTTTGCGTGAATAAACTTGAGATATTTTCGGCTATTGGGTATCTTGATTATTGTGAATGCCTATCAGTTATAACTTGTAAAAAATTCGTTATGGTAGTTTCAACTTACACCACTAATACCACGAAATTATACATGCGTCCAGGTGTTATGTAACTATGTAAGATCTCTTTTTGGTTTAGGCAAGAGCACAATGAAGACACATAATGTGATGGTAGGTCTCAGGCTAAGGACCCTGTTCGTGATTTATAGTAAAGAACGATGTATGTGTGCCTATGAGCTCTGACGTCGTATTGTTGAGGAGAACAGGGTACACCAAAGATCTTTTGCATTATATTAGAGACAAAAGGACAGATACGGTGTAAAATTTGAAATAATTTTGAACCATCTCCCCCAAAATTCAATACTTTAAAAGGAGATCTCCATTTTAGGAACTGCCAATTTTAATGAAATAGATAAAGTCTTTCGTCCAACATTCGTCAGAAAGTTTGGACTTTATAAGGGCTATATACATATAAATTTTCATAACGCAGAACTCATTTCGAAATATTTTAATAGCTCTGACAGTTTTCAATCTCATTCAATATTAGCAATACCTAAAATTAGACTTAAAAATTTTTCTTCTATTAAAACTTTCCGATTTCATTAAATGGTCTAAACTGTTTTTACATCGAAAGCTAACTGTTTAATAATATCAGGTAAAAATCACAAAAATACATTTACCTTATTTGTAATAAATTTCAGTACATCAAGCCAATATCTCTTTTGGTGTAGTTCCCAGAGTCGTTTTACTTTTTATAGACACCCGAAAAATGGACCACAGACACAGTCTCTCCGGAGTCATTTGATTTCTATCCACACGTAGTTGAAAAGCATCACGTGTCACATAAAATCGTCACATTTACGTGATGCTATTTTCTGCAAGTTTTGCAAAAATGAAAACTTTTCTTACTTTAAAAATGTTAAAAAAGGAGAATTTCTGTGATAACTTGTCGTCCAGGTAGGGAATGGAATTTGTAATAAGATTTTTGAATAGAATAAAATTAAAGTTAAGATTGAAAATAGGATCGGTATCCAGTTTTAAATGAATTTAGCGACTAGTAACAATTTGTATGAATTTCTTAAATTAATGTTTAATTATATAATTATAGTTTTTCGTGTTATTTTGATTAATTGGTTTGCTTTCAGGTGGAATGTATCCAATAGGGCTGGTTGATTCCATTTCAATTTGCAGACTGAAAATTGCTATGAAAAGGTGAAATGCATCGGGGCATTTTTACCTATTTATCTGTCCTACAAGAATTAATTTGTTTTTACAAATTGGACAACAGAAAAATAATTTCCCACGAAATAAATTGCTGATGTGATGCTAAAATGTTTTTATTGGATCGAAAAGCAATTGTAGAAATAATTAGCAGGCGGAGTAACTTTGCCAACCCCTGATACGATGAGTTCATTGCTTCTTATCTAGTTTGTACTCAATTTCTCATGAATATCGTTTTTGA
Source organism: Dasypogon diadema (assembly GCA_006980735.1). Taxonomy (NCBI): domain Eukaryota; kingdom Metazoa; phylum Arthropoda; class Insecta; order Diptera; family Asilidae; genus Dasypogon; species Dasypogon diadema. Next base: position 12,601 of record QYTT01084048.1, read on the forward strand.
TATTTAAGCTTAAGAAGTTCGTTTAATTAAAAATACCACGTAAATACGACGGATTATGTGGTTGGACCACTTGTACTACCCGTATCCATTCTGTCTGGGTGGATAAATAATAGACCTGTATTGATACTTGCCCATATTTATAAAAATCTTAAGGCTCTTCAGGGAGATGCGCTAGGAGAGATCACACAGTCGCCTGCGATATTAGGGGTTTTGTATCCAGTAAGCTTTCTTTCAAATTTTAACTGTGTCTGTGGAAACTACGAACGGCCCTAGTTAAGACCCCTGAACATAACGTAAATACTGGTCTGCAAGTGCAAGGACTAAGATCCTGGCCTTTTAGTGCAATAAAGCAAACAATCAATGCTCATAGTTAAGGTTTTTGCGAGGTGTCGTGTACGGTCACCGGTGACCGGTATTTAAAAGCTCTCTCTCACGATAAAGGCATTTCACCACGTAGTTCTCTCATGAAAGCTTTTATACTAATTGCAGCAGTCAACGTGTTAATATGTCTAATCAAAATGGGTGAGTCTGAAAAAGTCAGTCGATTTTAAGTTGTAAGACTAATCAGTGGAATGATCTCAATCAGTATTATTAGGGTCTAACAGAGCAGAACAGTGACAGGTTCTAGTGTATCAACAAAAAGTTATTCATTTTCTATGCAGCGACTGGGACAGTACCTGCAGAAATCGCTCGAAAACTTTAACCTATGTCTGGTACAAATTTCATACCCCAGCACGTCTCCTGAATTCATCTCACTAATTGCAAAATTGTTTGCTGTTCTTTCATTGTGCATTACGTAGTAGTTAAGTAATAAGACCACAGTCCCTTTGATACTTCTAAGGTAAACAATAGCTCCACCCTCAATTCGCCTCCTCCTGTACTTGGAAATTATCTCAGCCTTAAAAACCGAAATTAACGTTTCCCTTGCAGCAGCTCTTTGCCAGACAAACACTTCATTTTACTTTTTGGTATTGAGTTCATATTTAGAACAAAAATCTACAAAAATTGCCTGAAAACGATTCCCTTACCGTAGGAGGACCGCAGGCAGCACATGACCAAATGATTCCATCATCAAAGGAAATGAATACAAAAAGCGAGCGGCGGCTACAGTTGCATGCAACCATAAAATCATAACCCGCTCATTATTCGAAAAGCTTTTAGTGGATCGATATGTCCGTAAATATATATACAGTGGGTCTGAGCTTCGAAATGATGGGGCATAAGGCATAGCCGCAATGTGGGCTTCCAGAAAATGCAGCAGCTTCGATTTTTATGTTTCACATTTTTACATTTGTTCAGTTTTTTATAGCGTGACACATTTGTAGAAGTGTACGACGACGGTCGGACAGGCGATAGTGTTCCGAGTCCAAAGTTGCAGAAAACAGGACGAAGGAAGAGGATGCTGGAACGTTCAAGTTGCAAGCGGGATTCTGATTTTCTACAGGCTAAAAATTTGTCGGATATGTTTCCGGTGAAAATTTTTATGAAAGGAAACCCAAGTCAGATCATAAGCTGCCAGATATATAGCCAAGTGGGAATACTATGAGATGGGCGCTACGGTGCTTCACATATTTGTAAAGTGAAAATCCGGACTAATGGCCGTGCACAAAATTAGAAAACTTTTAGGGAAAATTTGCTTTTCAGATAGCGTAATGACGGAAGGCTATCGAAAAGTCGTGGATCAAAGGGATTATGAATTTTTCCTGGAAAGTTTTGTAATTCTGGCTGCTGGGATGAGGTAATATTTGTATGAAATTTTAATATCGAAATATGCTCTTCGGGCTGCGAATCACTGGTCATTAAAGCCGATGAGGGCCTGTCCTTATTTCCATTAATATCTATGAAATATTCCACAAAATCCAAGATTTCAAGCAAATCTGCTCTTATTACTGTCCTCTATCAACACTGAACTCCGGGGACTGGGTTCGTCTGATTCTCAACAAACAACAAAGTGTCCAAGATCCCTAATTTTCGGGGTACCATCATTCAGTCAAATTTTAAGGCGAAATAAATTAAAACTTGAAAGGAGCCTTTTCGCACATTTACTCGGTTAATTAAATTGGCAAATTGTGCTAAATCTAATTGCAGCATTTATTCGTTGACGAAGCCGTTTAAGGAGATTATAATACGAAATAACTGGTGTAATGGAGAGTCATAATTAACCCCTATTTGTCGAGGATACGGACTGTGTATCAGGACTGTAAAATGTCTGCAAGTCGTAAACACTTCGTTCGAGGAGGGCAATAAATACAACAACACTGGAGGGACGAAAGCCGTCCTTAAAGCTTCGTCTAACTTTCAACTGCTGGCATTTTACGGGGGCTTTGAGTGATGTCAGTGCGGTAGTCCTCGCCCAAGTGGGGCGCAATTTATTAGGGACTAAGTATAATGTCCGTGGTATGTATACTCCTCCATGCGACTAGGAAAAGGAGAAAATTTTCCTTTTAAAAATTTTATTTTCCTTGAGAAACGATTACATTTTCGAGAGAGAATGTTTCATTTTGCACAATGACTGGTTCATTATCCTCGTAAAAGGAAATTGATGAGGAGGGCTGCCTGGCAAATACGAAGGGACAGAATTAAGAGGTCAAGTGACAAATACATTCATATGTGTCTATTAAAGCTAGCTTCAGCTCAAAGGAAATTGATTTAATCATTCCACTGCAAATATTTGTTATCTGACAATTTGTGTTCAGATTGACACACTGAGGATTTAGTTGAAAAAGAGGATTCAATTCGTAGCCGTAGTGTACTCATGTGGGCACGTACTATTGCGTTTACAGGGCAATTCAGATCCAGTAACAGATTATATGGATGGCTCTGTTCGTTCATGATTTCGGTAGGCCATGGATATATTAACTGCACTGCGCGGGTATTATTTTTGGATAGTCAAAAAATGATATTTTCGCAAATATTTGAACAGCAAAATGTATGGGCGAATTTTTCAATGGAGTGATATAGTCATGAAGTTTATTTTCATAGATAAAATACGTCATTTGGAATGAATCAATCAAAAACGAGCAGGAATTGTGAACCATCCAAATAGGTTTCTCGTATTATAGATAGTGTTATTGTTACTGTGATATATGTACTAATTTTTAGACTTTTAGTGTCAAAATAATAGAATTATTAGTAGCGATGTTGAGTGTAGAAAAGGATTAGCCTCTCTTACGATTTGTGGCTTCAGAGTTTGCATATCTCCGCCCATATGAGAAAGGCAGTTTTCTACGTTGTTCTACGTCCACTGAGTACGGTAGTTAACAATGTCTTCCGGATACCCTGACCTGGATGTTTTCCTTTCCCAAAATACAAAACTTTCGCGATCATTAAATTATTGGACTGAATAGATTTTTAGAAATATTTAATACCCATTTTGTGCAGCGAATAATTTGCAATTAAAAATGGTTGAACTTATATCCAGTTAATAGTAATTAGAAAATGTATAACATGAGTTTCGAACTAAACGATATATAACTCTTAATATAGTTTACGGTAGCATTGAAATCTATTCACACTCTTCAAAAGACAAAAATATGACACTTTTAATGGAGACGATGTTCTTCAAGTTCAATAAAGGCAGTAATAGAATAAAAGTCTGCACTTGAAAATCAACCACCAAAATATTGACCAGAAGATTGACAAATTTGCTACCAAATAGTTCAATATCGATTGTACTAGAGAGTGAAGAAGCATCTATCACTTGGAATTTGTAATGAAGCTCAATACTAACATCTATTCACTCTTGCAAGGAGGTAGGTTTGGCAGTCTGCATTTATGTCTTGGCATGTTATAATATGTGGGGATGAAAGGCATATATACCACACAAAAATTTGAAGTAATGCTGTAAAAGAACAAGGGTTTCTTCACTCGAAGAAAGACTTGCAATTACTCCTATGGAACTGAAAAGGCTTGTGAGATGTACGGTATAGTAGGAATTGCCTTAGTTAGTATATTATAATAAATAATAATATCCGGGCAGATTTACTCACAAAACTAGGAAGGGGTGACATGAAGAAGAGTATGGATATTTTGATGGTCTTGAGGATGTGAATTAAGGAGAAGATCATTCGTTTAAAAAGTATTAACCTTCGAGAAAGTTTTAAGGACTACTTTGAATGTATTTTTTTAGTTTTTTTTTAGCTAATATTGGTAACATTAATAATATTGGTAACGTAGAACCCTTCACTCAAAGATTTCAAGTGTTCTCATATTTATTTCTGTTAAATCTTTCGCTTCCAAACGGAACTGAACAGCAGCAACTGAAAATTACCTGTACAAATAGATTAGGGTCGTGTTAGTTCTGGAAATAAATTTCAACGAACTAGTCTAAAGGATGATGCTTGAAAATTCTTGGCTTTGGATGGGGTTTTGTATCTTCTTTCTGAACGTCTCACGAGCACCAATATACTTTTCTTAACTACATTTTGAGACTTTAAACAGTAAAATCTGTAAAGATATTTTCATTTTTCACTATACAATCTTTAAGTGGAACATACAAATGCTTTTTTCGTGGTGAAACACATTACGTCGAAAATTCCACAATTCCTAGATTTATCCTTTCCGTGTTTCGAGGCTCTATAATAAAATTCCATTCTAACAAAAAAAAAGAGCAGTTTCCCTTCTTCATGCACCTAGGAAATAGCTCATCTGCACACGTACACGAAGTGGAATACAAACGAAAAAAATATTGAGAACTAAAATGATTCCACTGAGATTTTTGCTCCTGAAAATACACCATGACCTTTCTAGTAAGGAACAAAATTTTGCTTCCTCCTGAAATTTACAATTCCAGCTGGGAATATGTATACCGATGTCATAGTTAGCATTATTAACTCGACAAATAATTATATTGCAACCAGGATAATATAAATATTTGCATATGCCTGGTGGTGATATTAAAGTAAACCCAAACCTCCTTGACATTTATCGATTATAGATTGCCTCGTATCGTGCTCACCGCAATAATTCATTGCATATGGAATATGCGTTTCAAAACAAACAGAGCTCAACAGTTACGTGTCGTTCGTGCCGCAAAAATAATTTAAAATTTAATTCACACCCTCCACAAACAAGTCGGGATCAATACACCGATGCATATAATTATTATTTACTTGTTTGTTTGTCCAGTGCTTGCTAATGTAAAGATAAATTCCGGCCATTGCTGGCTAAATCATGGATGAAATTTTTCCAAAGGCCAGAATTTTTGATACTGTTAATACTCTCCGGGAATATGTACTTAATTTTCGTGACTATACTAAATAATTGCTAGATGATAATAACTGGAGAATACAACATAATAATTAATATAACTATTAATCCCTAATGGGAAATTTTAATTCGCACGATTTTAGGCTTTCCGTAGAATGTAGGTGCAAATTTTAATAATCCGGACACGTCAATTAGGAAGTAACAGAGCTTTTATAGCATAAGAGTAAAAATTAATTAGACAACTTTCATTTTTGTTTTAACTAATATTTTATTTAACAAAGAGAATTATGTGTGATAACAAACACTTTTCCGACGGATTTGGCATTCACATCGTTCTGAGATATCTCTTCAATATTATTAACAATGTAAATTCTAAAAGCTGAAGTCATAATTTCTAAATGCAAGCTCACTATAGTTCAAGGAATGGGGTTGAAGATTCAAACATTACAAGGAAATCAATCAAAATGTGGCAACCCTGGCATATTTTCCTAGTGCCAGGGTTGCCACATCTCAGTTGCAAGTTTAAGCCACCATAAGCCATGGACCATCATCCTTACAAAGGAAGGCTTTTGCATCCTCGCAGTAGTCCTTACACGGCATACACACTTTCTCCAGGTAGATATCAGCTCGAAGTATTGAATGAATCCAATTAACAATGCTGTTAGGGTATTCATATCTTCGAACAGCTTTGCAGATACAATCAGGTATTAAAGACTGCAGCCAGACTGTTTCCATCGCATGGCGTGCCTTCCCGGAATTTGTAATGAAGATCACTCTCAACCCTTTTTAGGAGAGAGAGAGTGCAAGGCATGCCCTGAAAATCCTGTCCATCTGACATCTTCCTTTTTTGTAGGAAAATCCTATTCAACCCAGGGAGGCCTTCAACCATGAGAAGAAAAGATATACATTATCCATTTCACCTTATCTTCATTTGAAATTTTTGACATTACATGCCAATCAGCTTTGAGAGAAGTGAGATTAGAGCTTTCTTCAGCGATGCCTTGATAACAAGGAGCAGTGTTAAAGCCAGAAGTCCATGGGTTTCAGCTTTCATTTCACATGATGGACCACCAGATCTTTGGAGTGAGTCAAGCCTGGTTGCTGAATCTCTTTGCAGAATTCCAAGTAGCCAAAGAACTCCCAAAGTCCTTCCATTATCATACAAAAGTTTGGAAATAATTTTGTACCACTCAAATGAGTAGGCAATCATCTTAAAGCTTCTATCAGCCAAAATGCAAATTTTGGTTTTGACTTGATCCTTGCTGCATAGCAGTTGTGTTCCGGAATGATATCGTTTCTTATTTGTTTCCAAAAAACCTAACACTTTGGCATGTTGCCGGTATTAGGGGAAGGTTTTGTACATAGCACAACAAGGCAACGTCCCAGCCATGGCGAAATTGCCTTGTTTTTTGAAAATTAATTTATTTGAACAGAAATTCTATTGAAAATGTCATTTATCTTTTTTTGTTTTCGACCCCATCCGCACCGAAATTATAAGATAACAAAGGTGTGCTTTCATCGAGCACTGGTCCCCCAATATTTTGGGCTGGTTTAGAGACCACCCCAAAAGATAAGAGTGTTCCCAGTTTGGTCATTATTTTTAGCGGGGTCCATTATCATATCATATATACATATTTCACAAAAAGGAGTTGCTGTTATTTAAGAATTACTCCAATGTTCACTTTTTGTCATGTGGAGTTATTTTAAATTTCCAGAGATAGAATATCCCAACTCCGAGTAAAAGTTCAAAAACGTAATCACTCCAAGTACTTGTATAAAATTTAAAATCAATCCCAGTAGGGGACATTGTCGAATGCAGAAGTCGTTCCCGAAAACAAGTTTCTCGTAAAACATCTTTTTTTTTAGGTGCACATGACAATTGGGTGACA
>QYTT01084050.1:0-30238 GCA_006980735.1 Dasypogon diadema
CTTTAACTGGAAAGCCATCTCCAGCTTTCAGGGATCGAAAGATGCCTATTAAGAAGCAGCTGGATGCAGGTATTATAAGTGATATAATTGCAATCGTAACTAAGAAGTGTAACGTAGACGCTAGAACTGTTCGGGCTATAATTACACTTAAATGTGCTGATGAGAATAAAATGTTAAAAATGAGGATTGCTAAACAAATGCGTCAGCAAGAAAATAAGGAAAATAGAGCTCAGAATTAGATGATTAAATTTTTGAGACAAATTCTGAGAATATTTAAGTACGATACTGCTAAAGAAATGCCAAATTTTGATCCTATAGTACGAAAGTAGTCGAGATTTATGTTTTCATTATATGTGCAGGATGTTTTTGTGGTTGGTGCAATTTTCCATATTATACATTTTTATTCTTAGGTTGAACAATTTTCATTGTAATTTTGCTTTGATGCACAAATATTAAAATAATTTAATTAACTGAAATATTAGTAAGTTATCCGAACTTGGGAAGAGGTTCAGATTCTCTTTTAAAGTATATATATCTTTATATATTTTTTATAATTATGTAAGTGAGTACATAATCGACAAATTACTTATTGTTAGTCTAAATATTTTATTTTATGTAAAATTCGTGACTCACTTCTCCTGTAGATAAATATTAATATGTATATGTAATTTTCTTTAGACTTAGTTTTATTGGCTATTTCCTTTTAATATGATGTACATACGCTTTTTATAAAGAACTCAAGTAAACAAAAGAAAGTTTTGCAATATTAAAGCAATTTTATTGCGATTAATACTCTGATGTAATGTAATATTAATGTTTTATTATTATGTATTTTTTTTGGTTTTGGTGTAAAGTTTTAATTATAATTTTGTAACAAGTTGTGGTTGTGGTGTTAGTCTAAAAATATCTAAATGAATTTTTAATGTCTTCTTCATGTGACTAAAGTTAAGTGTTTAATTATAAAACGTAACATTTTACTAAATTGAAATACAAAAAAAAATACTAGATGGATCCAGATACGTGTAATGTTTGATATTTTGTAATTAAATGTTAAAAAAAAAAGTTAGAAAAGTTAAAACCCGATAAATCTTACTTGAATTTTCGATTATGTAAATACTAATTTTTAATAAATATAGAGCAAAAGTACAATTATATAATGATTAAGAGATTTTCTCAGTCCTAGATATTATTTTTGTAGAGAAATTTACTTAGATAAGGAGGGAATTAGGAAATGTTTCAGTACCTCGGAGAAGAAATGCATTAAGTCCACTTTTGTTGTTTATATTTTTTTTCTACTAAATGATGTTAAAGTTCGCACTTTATCATGCTATATTCTTCAAATTATTATTGAAATAATATTAAAATTTGTGGTACAAAAATAAACGTAAAAATTGAACTCGAAACTACTCTCACTTAAAATTATGCTTTGTGATTTAATACATTTCCGTCTTGGGCTACTGATTTAAATTTTTGGAACAGTTAAGAGCATAAAATATATAAAAATCTTATATTTTCTGAAAAATCCAGAAGTAATGCTGTTTTTAACTTTATTTCCCTTAAAATAAACTTGTAATTAGTGGGTTATTCTCAATAAAAATACGAGTGTTGTATGTTGCATATTCTAATTTTCACGTCTTTATTTTTATCACTTTTCTTATAATGTTTCATAACTGGATCATACCCACCCTTTTATATTACCCTATTTCCTACCCATCTATTTCCAGAATATCTGCCCTACTATGATTGTCTTCAATAAAATGTAAATTAAAAAATTCGAAAGCTCCTTTCTTATTAAATCCAATTAATAATCAGAAAAGGATTAGATTTTTCAGGCTTTACTAGAACTTTTTGCCTTAAGTTCAAATACATTGACATTGATGATATCATTGAGATATCATTATTATTATTATCCTGGAACACAGTGCGGACTTGTTTCACTTCGATTCGTAGAGGCAATTATAGTATCTGGTGTATCGGAGTGAGTATTCCAAGTTTCAGGAGTGAGCGACTTAAGGTTCACAAATCGGTCCTTTTCAAGATCAACATTGCCAAAGGGTTAAGCCGACCACGTTGAAGTCGATATCGGCAAACTGTCGTCGGATTCCCGCGATATTTTGTAGGCACAGTTTCCCACTAGGGAGGGATGCTTGTACAAAAAATCTACTAGCTGCTAGCTTCGGCGGTATACATTTTTGTTTTTCCACGTGCGGCTCCACACCTGTGAATCGGCGTGAAATTTTGAAGTCCGGAATCGCTGGACTATTTGGATTGATTTTTGTTAGAAGTCTTTAGGTCTAGTATCTAAGGGCGTAAACCGAGAATCAGAGCAGAGAAAATCCACTTCGTCGATTTCGCCTTCGGTGGTTCTCAGGAACTGCTGGAGGGAATCTGTTATGGCGTCTAATAACCGTAAATTATTAGCTGAAAAAGGATAGGTTGCTGAATAAAACAATAGCTTCGTTACACCTCTGTTTATTAATTTTTTTGGTCTAAAGCAGTTACATTTAAATTGAATCTAAATGAGCACCCAGCACGGATGCTGGATCGATTTATTGAACTACTTCTAGTTGAAGTTAGTATTCAAATGTTACTAGTTATGACTTACAAAGGACCTTAATATTGCTTCCAATATGCTTCTAAAAATGTTTGCTTGTTGCAAGATGTATTTCAAAATTTTGTTCCAATTTCACGACGTGAAGTGATGCGATGACGATATCGCTCTCAAGATTTTCTTCTTTCGTCACTAATAATGAAAAAATGACAAAATCTTCAAAGATTTCGTGTAATTTAAAATCTACTCGACACCATCGAGAGAATGTAGCAGATTTTATTACATTTGAAAACTGCGTTGCGGTGGCTCCCACGCATTTATACGTTTAATGCCATGCCACCTTTCCTACAAAAGCTTTAATGAGAAAAATATATTCAAAAATGGGTTTAGCAAGAGAGAGCTTAAAAGCTTCATGCATGTGTGTGGGGTTGGCAATGAACCTATTAATGGTAGTATTTTTACATCTATCATAATTGAAGAAGAGTAATAAAGAAAAGTAAGTAAAATGCATGGATTTCTTTGATTTAAATAATTATTTTTGTAATAGAAGTACATCCCATAAAATAATCAATATTTCTTATTAAAGCAAGCAATCAAGACTAAATTAAATTATTTAGATCGAGAATAAAGCGTTTTTACATAAGTATATACAATATAAACGATTAAAAAGACAAAATTTTGTATTTGAAGTAATAGCAGTTGAATTAGTTATTACTTACGAATTATTATATATACATTTACTACTAAACAGAGCCAGCCCTTGCTTGGGCCATTGTCCGAATTCTATGTTTTTTTAAAAATACTTCTAAATAACGAATTGTATGATGAAGTGAGATGAGAACAAAAAACAACCAATATCCATCAAATTTATGTCCAATGATTTTGTTTTGACACCAGCTCTCCCTAATCCACTTTTATTTTGTATCATTTATTGCTTGCTGAGAAATATAGGTAGAAAAGTTTTCCAAGTCTATATATATGTTTTTGGTGTCCAATTAAATATGAAATCGAAGAACTATTAAAAGTGGATTTAGCTCCTCACTTACATATTTCTTCCTTGTTGCTGTTGACGTTGTTGCCTTAAGTTACGAAGCCTACGTAATTTTCCTTCATCTGCGCACTTAAGGGTAATAACCCCTCGAACGTACCGTGCATCAACACTACACATTTTCATCACAAAAGAAATAATATCACTCACGATATTAGGATCCAATTGCCCTTTTCTTGGAAGGCTCCGATTTAAGAATGCTGGTGATGGCTTTCCTGACAGTGTATGTGTTGCCAGCACATCTCGAGAAAATAATGCGTCTAATAATTTCCTGGTAGCTCGTACACCTGACGACCAATTTATAGAATCGAATATTTCTCGATGGATCGTCGTTCCATTTGATCCAATAATCACAAAAGGTTCGCCATTAATATATTGTTGGGGTGGGGACTGTCTACCACTTTGATTTGTTGAAGAACCTTGACGATTGGCTTGAAGAGGTGCCGTATTGGGAGGCAGTAGGTTAGCGCAATGTGTAGAAGGACCTGGCAATGATGCCAGATCGGTTCGCATATTTGAAACAATTACAGATGGTCTATTCTGAGTTCCAATACTGGTCGCCTGAGAGACCCCATTCGAATGAGGAGATGGTACATTTTTAACACATCTTGAATCATTCGAATTTTCTTCTCCACTGCTAGCTGGTGGTGATGGAAGGAAATGAGGGATGCAGGACGTCACCTCAGAAATAAAATATGGCTCTTGTTCAACGGCAGGATCACAGGATACACAAAATCGTCTTCGAGCATTTGAACCCTCCCATCCTTGAGTAATAACAGCAGAGCTTTTGTGATCGAGGTCAACATGCAATTTGGGGGAGCACGTAGGAGTCGATATTGTAATGTTGCTTTTACCCCATCCTTCTAGCTTGAGCCTTAGTTTCGGGTGATTGGTAATCAAACCCATTGACTTTCCGGAATTCTAAAAATGGGAAAGAATATTCATGTAAAACAGACGAAATCTCAAACATGTTTTTTATGAGGATAGATTTAAATACTTTGTAGTTTTACTTAAGAGCGGATGACTAAAAGAAGTTCCCTTGGTTCTATTTGTTTTTTTTTTTAAATATCAATACGTGCACTTAATGAGTAAAAAGAGTTCCGAAATAATTTGGAGAATTAAAATTCTATAAATAGCATAGGGATTTTAAAAAATATCTTTGAGCACAGTTTTTGATGAAATAATTGAAAAAAAAATCGGTTAAAATCTGTCGTTCCCGAGATTTTATACAATAGCCAAATTTTTAAAATGCTACTTACATTATCAGAGTTCATTTTCAAAGAAAATTTTAGTCGTTCTAGAACACCTTTCACACCTTACAAATCACTGGCACTTTAAGAACTAATTAAATTTGCTGCTAGACACAACACTTCGTAACACCTAAGGAAACTTATCCTTACACAATCGAAATTAAAATGAGGAAAAAACTCTAATACCTAACTATTTATTGAAAATTCTAAATTCCTGTTCTGAGAGTAGTGGTGTGGTGGAGGTTGCAGAAATATATAGTAGGGATCTTCAAGTATCTAAAAATTAGATCATGAGCAGTTTAGGTAACAGGTACCTACCACCCATAAGACATATACATGCTGTAAGGCTTCTGTAAACCAACACATCCATGAAATCGGAAAGGTATATAAACACAAATATTCAATAGAAAAGGTGTATTTACCTAGGAAAGAATTTTTGGAGAACATAAGGGTTGAATTCGATCTGTGTATGTGGTTTTATGAGGCTTAAATAATTAATATTAGTTTTTTTTTGCTTCGATCACAATTTATAAGAGTAATCATATTTTTATAGAAACTTAAGCATCCCGTAACTTTAAGGCTGGCTTTTTAATATTGATCTAAATAAACATATACCATAAGAAACTGTACAATAGCATATAAATACATTTTCTAATCTAAAATAATATCCCTTTCAATTCATTTCACAATTAAAACACAATTGAAATATAGTCTGAATTAAAAAAAAACATAGCCTCACAGCATCCTGTATTAATACCCACCAGTCTGGAAGTCCTCAAGCTGTGAGGAAAGAGATGGCATCAGTAGCTAAAGCTGGAAAAGCAGGTACAAACTGGCATGACCTAATTGTATATATGTATGCTACTAATACCTATTGAAGATCCCGGGTTTAGGTAAAAATGTGTTTGTTGTGATCGAGATTTTTGTATGAATGGAAAGAGATAGATAGAACATTTCAAAGCATTAGAATAAGACCAGAAGTTCTTTGGTGGTTTTGACCTTTTGAACCTCGAAATACACATTATCGTTTTCAATCCTCTTTTTTTTTACAGTAGATTGAACGTATGTTATTTTTTGGGGTAGTATTTTTGAATTGAGGGTGTATTGACATTAAATGAAAGATCAGATGTGAATAACAGAAGTTAGCTGGAAAATATGAAAATTAACAAATGACCAGATATTTTTCTTAAATGCATTTTTATACGTATTGCCTTAGTTTGACCGTCGGTTTCTACCGTGTGATATTAATTTATTATATATAAATTCCTACGGGAACATCCCTTAAAATGGAAGTGCAGGTACTCGCAATATTTTCAAAAAATCATATCTATTTGGGATTCTTCTTAATAACATCACATACATTTCTTAAAGCTTCCAAGAGCATTCTTTTCTGAACATTTTACTGTGAGAAATATGAAATAGGACTAAATCTTATTGCATGGTAAACATAAATTTTTTTGCAGAAATAGATACCTGGTAAAGCCATTTAGAATTATGTAGTAACAATAGCCATTAAGAGTAGTAAATAAAAAGTAGATAATATTCACTAAGAAATGACACAGTGTGAGGGGAAGAGGTATTACAACTACAAACGTAATCTTAACCATCCCTTTAAATATTACAGGCCAACAAATAAATGCATATAGCATTCATGACCTGCTCCTTTATGTCCCAGCAAATAGACAAAATGGCTTCAGGTAGATATCTTATGATCAAAGTGGCGGTGGAATAGCTTATCCTTGTTGCTTAAGTAGTGATAGATATCGTGTCCTTTTTTTAGTAACATTATATATTTTTTGATGTAAATGGTAACGTTCTGGCAGCCATTTTGTTTGCTAATTAAAAATGTAAGCCGAAGAGGAGTCATGTAATTATTTTTGCCCAATGTGGATGGATCAGATATCCTACCAATCCGCTAACACCGTAGGGTGATCAGTGTAAAAGTGGTATGGACCAGGTCTTAAGATCTTTTACTACCTACTTCTAGAAGGTAAAGAGAACACCCAATCAAAATTCTAGCTACAAGGACTAATCATTTTAATGGTTAAAATTTGGTCCGGTATTAATGCAATTTGTTTACTGGTTTTATTGAATCTTTTTCAGACTTATTACTAATAATCCCATTTATTTAATAGCCAGCATGTCTGAATATTTCTGTGTTTTTCGAAGACTTTAATTGGGGTTTAATTAATGACCTAAATAGGATTAATATAAATGCTTGTTTTATTTGGGTACTTTCCTTAAAACTGAGTCCTAAAGCTGTCTGGTCTGTCTTCAGTTATAAAGTCTAAGGACAATAATGCCATAACCTTCTTTTGTTAAAAACATTTGAGGTAGCTAAATTACTCCCAGAATAATTTTAGAATTTATGATTTCACAAAATGGTCTTAGCAATTAGTAGTTTCCTTGTTTAAAACCGATATTGGAAATAAATTTAATTACAAAGAGAGGTACTTTTGCCAAGAATAAATGTATCCTTTTTCAGTTGAAAAATATTTTTATAACCAGTCATATTTTCCTCTGTCATAGAATTAGAGTTTTCCTGTTTCTTTAGAATATGAAATTTGAATCTTGTTTATGTATGGATTTCAGTGGCATTATTTTCTATTGTTTTGGTACAACACTCAAGAGTTAATTAAAGGAGGCTACTGGCATCAGCTTTTCACCGTCATACCATTATATAATTTGTGGTGCTGTTTAAAGAAATTCGTTTTCTTAGTTTTCAGAATCCGAAATGAGTTTTAAACCCGTCTAAAATTTTTAAGTACTATGTAAGATTATACATATAGAGGTTTACTTTAAATTAAATGTAGAACTTTATTGTGGGACAAAAGAATTTGTTTTGGATGGCGGTTTTAAAAAACAATTGCTGAATATAACATTCAATTGGCGCTTTAACAAACAAATTTTAATGAATTTTCATACAAATAATAAAGTAGAATATAGGGTTTTTTTTCTAAATAATAAAGGCACAAAAAAAAACAAACCACACAAATACTACTACAGGTCCTAAGGAAAGCCTCCGTCGTAGTCGGGAAGTAGGAATTATTACAATCTGAAAAGCCGAATGAAAAGCCTGACGACTTCTGGGAATTTGTAACGACTTCTAAATTAAAAAAGCAATAATGGGCATAAACAATATTCTTTACAAAAACAAATTATGAAAACAAGAATACAGAAGTGGGCAAAATGCAAACAACCTGACTGAATTTTTTTATTTATGTAGTTTGTAAAATAGTTTTCAGAAAGTCAAGAAATATATAATTTTGCGAAGAAGAATAATTTTACGTTGCCATGAGATACAGAAAAGTCCACAAAATTTCGTTTTCGCTGATTCTTTTTCTTCACCTTTTTATATTTTTACACATACATATGTCGCTTCTGTTGTGCTTTTATGATCAAACTGAAAACTTATAGAATAAATCACATTTTTGAAAATTTTATATTTTTCGCAAAAATGTAAAATTCTCCCGCGTTTTGAAGGTTTTTCTTTTTTTGCAACGACACTGATTTTTTGGTATAGGCTTTGGAAAGGAGCACAAGTTTTTCCACTAAAAATTGCCTACATTTAAATATTCAGGCATATATTAAACCCATAGAATTTTTGTAGGTAAGATATGATCAATAAATCAATGTAAATAAATGTTATCAATAAAATATTAAGAATATTAAGAAGACAGAATTAAAATGATTTAAAAAAGATTCACAAAAAAAAAATCCACCATGAATTTCTATTGAAGAATATAATTTTACTATTAATGAGTTCTCCATTAGATTTTGTAAGTACTAATTGTCATATTTCAAATAAATAACAAAATGAAAGAAATACGATATTTAGAAACCTTTTGTGTATGTTTGTTTTTTTTTTCATTTTTTTCATGTTTTTTTAAATATTCGTAAAATTATCGTTGTAACTTTATAAGCCACTGTTTTTTCTTGCATATCAAAATATTATATAGTTGTTTACTATTTACTAGTATTCGAGAATCGAAGATTTAATGGGTTACGTGCTGTGTGGTATTTTATTAACATTGTTTTTAGTTTCCATTTAACAGTTGTGTGCCAATATTTAAAAAAAAACTTAAAATGGAAAATACTAAAGGAGAAAATATAAATATAGAAATGGTTCGTAGTTTGTGTTTCAAATTTTTTTTATTGTGAAAATTTAATTTTTTGATAAAATGCCGTGATAATTTATTTGCTTGTTGTTCAATTTTTTTGTTTGTTACGATTAAGTTATTGATCTTTTGTGGGTTCTACCCAGCCCAGCCTTTTAATTAAAAAAAAAGATTTTCCGATTTCGAAAAAAGACAACTGGGTGTTTTTGGAAGTCTGAACATGTGGATTTATTACCAATTTGTCACTGTCTTAGCCACACATTTTCTTGTTTAAAATTTAAAATATCAAATTTGTTAGAAATAGAAAAAAATAGAAGTAAATATGCGTTAAATTATGCAACTCTTAATGCAATAATGCAATAAGAAAAATTATTTTGTGTTTGCTAAGAATATTATTGATTCTTCGTGGTCCGAAACGGTTCCGCAGTTTGTTGAGGCGATTCGCAGTGAATATTCATAGACAATAAGTACTTAAAGTTGCCAGAGTTAACTTTAGTTTCTGAAAGTTAAAATAGGCCCAGAAATTATTTTACTTCTAATTGCTAAAAGATTCTATTGAAAGATTTTTGAAAAAGTGCAAAGAGAACTTTTCAGGTTGCTTGTAACATCCCTTAGAAATCTTGAAATTTTATGATCGACTAGATATATAAATAAATAACAATGTTATTTGGTGTACGTTTTTATGTACCACTTAATTTTTTTCTAGAATGGTGGCAAGTTATTGGGTAAAGAATTCGATAGTTCTACAACAATACGCATTTCGCTTGATTCTGAGGTTGCTCGAGCTTTTGGTGAACGATGGCTAGAAAGTCAGAAATTAAAGAGATTCTGCTTAATTTACGATACGAATCCGGTAGATGGTAGACTTGAGATTTCTCAAGTAATTCCCGTTGAAATGATATCTGTAAAATCCGGAGAAAAAACTTTTAATAGTAACTCCTCAGGTGGTAAAGGAAAATCTCAATTGATTTCTGATACTGAAAACAAAACAGGACAAAGTAGAAACACTGTACATAAAAATGTATCTATCTGCGGTGCAACAATATCTGATTCAACAGCTACGATACCGGACAATTTGATTGTAAACAAGGAACAGATTTCCGATACTAAACCATTAGTAGGTATTTCAGAGCAATACGACGAAAAAATTGATGTGAAAATTAAACCATCTGAAACGGAGACTTGTGAGGATAGAATAGAATTGAAGCAATATTTGCGTAAACAGCTCATTAAAAACGCAATTACTATTGGACCAAATGGAACTGTAATTAATTACGAGCTATATAAGTCTTTAGATAGTTTATCTTATCGTGATGCTACCAAGAAAATATTGAGAAGCTTATATCCAAGGGGAGTATTGGCGACCAACATGTTATTCGGAAATCCAACACTAGGTGTACAAGATCTAAGCATTTCAAAGAAAAGGCAATTGGATCCTAAGATTATTGATGATATCATTTTTTTTGTATCGAATAGATATTATGTCCATCCTCAAAATGTTCACTATTATGTTGCACAAACCTGCATAGATGAAGCTAAAATGCTTAGATTACGTCTGCAAAGAGCTGAAAGTAAGGAGAACTATGCCGAAAATAATGATCATTTGGCACAAAAATGATTATATGGCATATCAAAAGTGATCACATATACTAGAGTATTCCGGATAGTTTACAAAATTATACGTAGTTTTTTATTTGAATATTGAACATTTTTATACATTTTAATATTTCTGACTTCTGGTATGAACCGAACATTTTACAAATAATTTTAAAACAATAACGTTATTGTGATATAATTATTTAATTTTAATTAACTATTCCAAAATTTGAATAATACTCGTACAAAACCAAATTTTAGAAATCCGTAACTGTTTGTATTTTTAGAATTAGTTTTATTGATATCACTGATGCTATTATATAAAATGTAAAAATGTGAAACGGATGGGATAGTTCCCTGTTTAATGTGTGCCTAAATACCTACGTTTATTTTATACGTAAAAACTTCAATTAAAAAACATATTTTGGCACTGAAAATTTGAGTTTTATTTACTTATTAATACTTTTATGCTGCAGAGGTCAATATAGGTACCGTATCTCTCGCACTTTGTTCTTCCAGATTGTAGAAATCCCACAAATATTCGAGTTACTTTAGTCGCAATTTTCTTTTCTAAATATTTTTACGCGGACCTAATTTATAAAAATTGGAACATAATTGTTGTGTGGCCAAGCAGGTTTTCTATTTTTCCTTTGCACAATGCCGTCAAGAATGTAAGCAAGGTTCTACTCCTATTTTTTGAAATACGTGAGGAATCTTGATATTGGTATCCAAAATTTTTGTTATAGAAGTATACAAAAAATTTTTATCGGTACTCTACGATACTAAACCATTTCATTTTTCTAGTAGTTTTTCGAAAAAGAAATATCAGTTCTATGTCTTTACTTGTCTGCTAAATTTCCCAAGTATTCAGTCAAAAACTTAATTTTGAATATTTTGCCTTTATAGATTTTCAAATTCTTTCATACCAAACAATTTGCTTTTTTTTAGCTTGGGCATTAATAAACAGTTCGTTAAAATCTAACAAACTTTTATAATAAGTATTATAAAATATTTTTTCCGGCAGTTCTTGTAAGATGTTTTTGTAATAAGTTAAGACTCATTAACCTCCGCATATTGCTAAGTGTTGGGTCAAGATTTTTGAAAATAATTGAGCATATATAATATGTACAATGATGGATGAATTACAATAGAGGTATTTCGGTATTTTTGTTATCGTTTGGTTTGGAAGTATTTCCGAAAATATGCTTTAGTTCTGTATTTTAGCTGGAACTCTCAAAACCAAAATTACAAAAATTGCTAATATAAATTTTGAAAAATTTTAAATGACTTGTATAACGAATTTTTTGAAAGCCAAATTAAATTCCTTGTCACCACTTAATTTAAAACCAAAATCATTTAGTAAAAGCTTCATTTTAGTTTCAATAAAAATATTTCCTTTCAGAAATTTTTATCACACTTTCTCTATAAAAGTTCGAAATTATTACAAAGTACAAGTGCACAAGCAAGTTGAAGATATGTAAATCCGTATGCCAATTACAGAAAAACTATTTGAAATTTTTTACTTCCACAGGTTTCCGAGAATACTAAAAATCGTGAAGAAATTCGAAAATGAATTTCGAAAATATATACATGTTTCTTTTGATATTGTATGTATAAAATATTTGTTACGAAATTCTGGTTTAGAACTTTTTATATTTTTTAAGACCTTGGCAAAACACAAATACTTCCCTTGTGCTATTTTATATTAAAAGAAACAAAATGTGGAACCTTCAGAGGAAGAAAGGTGTTCGACTTTTGAAACATTTTACACAAGAATCATTGTTTTCTAAAATCTTAGTATAAAATAATATTAGTTTATAATTTCATGTATTTAATAAATGATGATTTTTTCTTTTCAGAATCCAAAACTGAGATTTAAAAATCGTAATAGCACTGGGATAATGAATTCACCGTCGACTCCCAGACGTCCCCGCAAATTTTTTATTGAAGTTGACCAAGAAAGTGCTGAAGCTCTTGCTCAGGGATGGGATGGGTTTACAACACGAAGACAATTTTATTTTTATTTTGAACCTCATGCAGATCAAGAAACATTTGTGATTACTGGAATCGTTCCCAGTAATACAATGCCTATCTACTTACCACCGTCTCCAGTTAGCATCGGAGAAGGAAGCCCAAATAGGAACATCCAGACGGAAATAAATATTCAAAACAGATCGACGGTTATTGTTTCACCAAATGCAGAGGTTAAAACATCCACCAATTCGGGTACCATGAAGGAACAGATATTTGACCATCGATTATTACCAGATAATTTATCACAACATGTTGAATCATTTAATTTTCATTTTTTTCAATTTTCAACTCAAGAGACAATAAGTGAAGATTATTCCACATATGAAACTAGTAGCTTATCCCCACCACAACAATACATTAACGAAAGACCTTTTATTATTCTTGGACCAAACGGAACTGTAATTAGTCGGGAGGTATACAATTCCATAGATTGGTCGTCAGGTGTTCGAGCTACCAGGAAATTATTAAAAGCATTATTTCCGCGAGCTATACTGGCAACACACACATTATCGGGAAAGCCATCGCCAGCATTTTTAGATCGAAATCTTCCAAGGAAAGGGAAGTTGAATCCTCTGATCGTGGATGACATTGTTAATTATGTTTCGAAAAAATACAATGTGGAAACTCGAAGCATCCGAAAAATTATTACACTTAAATGTGCAGAGGAATCAAATTTGTTTAAGAGGCGTTTTTTGAGACACTCCCGTCAACAATTTCAGTGCTAAAGGATTTTGATAACTTTTACTCTATGTAATTTAGTTTTTATTATTAAGTTGTGAACTTTACATTTAATATATAAATGGTAGGTGTTGGCTTCTAACGTGAAGACATTTTAAAATGTATGTAAGTAGCATCGATCTAACCTAAACTTTTTGGAATTTTCTAATGTATTATAGTTCCTTGTTTTGACGTAGTATTAGTTTACTGAAACGTTAAATTTGTAAGTGTTTGTGAAAGCTTCTTTTAATAGTAAAATTGCAGAAACATTTCCTTTAAAACAGTTGCTGATTTTTTATTTTATTTAAGTGCTAAATATTTTTTTGACTTATCCAGAGAATGACTGTATTGAGAACGTAACAAATAATATGTATACGTTTTTGTGTAGCATTATAATATCTAATTATAGTAATGATGACTAAATTAAAAAAAATATTGTTTTACTTGTAGAATTTTCTATCCGTGCTTGGACCTAGTCCTCTTGCCAGCGGCACAACTTACCTTAACCTCATCATCTCTATTCACAAGGTCGTAACTGAGTTTTTTTTTCTTTAATTTGTAAGGGCCATGATAAGTGTCGTTGGTAGAGATATTTCTTGCCCAACGTATCGTTTCCTTGTTCCGGTGCGTTAGACTTAAAGACTTCTGACTCTCAAGCTTCTCAATAAAAACCCTTAAAGATAAAACCTTACTTTTTCACACTGTTTTCTCATGAGTGCAGGACTTTTGTTTTTCAGAGATTTTTTGCACCTGGTTGTGCCGTCTTCCTTGGCTGGGAGCCTGAAGAATAGACTTTCCTCTCTCTTACTCAAGAACCTGTAAGTTACCTTCTAGCTGTTCTTCCCAATGCTCTTCTTTTTATTATGTTCCTTCATTTCAGTGTTGGGCATAACCAGATTACATTGTAATCTGCTAATAATTGCATTACGCTATATTCAGATTACAATGTAATCTTATTACAGATGAATTACAATCAAAACTTTTACATATAATAAAAAATATATTTAATATAGAAAAATGAAATTTATCCTGCAGAGACTTTATGACCGGTTATCAAGCAACTTGAAAATTTGTTACAAAATTCGCTAATATTTTGCTTTACTAAATTTATTTTCTTTTCCACTTGACGTAGCTTTCTGATATTTGACTGGTATAGACAACCATTATGTATGATTAATAGTTGTTGTTTTATTGCATCTCGAATTGTACTATTTCCACAACATTCGGCTATTTTCATCTGTGTTCCAAGATTGATAAGCCTTGTAGATACGGACTTAATATCGAAAAGTAATTTGTTGTGCATTAAACTTAATAATTTATATTCGGTCACCAATGAAAAAATTTCATCAACATCCGTTTCAGTTAGATTTTGTATAAGCTCATTTTCGGTATTATCGAAGTGATTTACATATGTTAGAATACCCGTAGATTTTTCCATTATTTTTCCTAAATTTTACTCACTTAATCTTGAGGGTACTTGTGAAGAGCGTTTTTTTTGGACGTTTAGATGTTTTAAAACTCGTGGAAACTAATGAAATTTGATTACTTTCATTGGGGTCAAGGTGAGGAACTAAGTCATTTGTTTGACTGGTTTATCTGAAATAAAAAGGTGTAAGGAAAATGTATTAAATTAAATGTAAATGCGAAAAGAATGTTAAAAATAATAAGTACGTTTTTTTGAAGTTTGATATCGTACAACTCGAGATAGGGGAGGAGGACTCATAGGAGAACTAAAAAGTAGTAGTACAACACTTTGACTGCCACGTCACCTATTAATCGGTGGCACTTAAAAGCTCTCTCACGTCAAATACGTTTTAACACGTAATCCTCTCACGAATACTTTTACGATAATTATGGCAGTGAAACCTTTGACTGCCCGAGAGAGCTTTTAGGTGTAACCTCTATATGTGTGATATGGCCGTCAATGTGTTAATTGAAATGGACTACATTAATGTATCGGATGCTCTTACAATCAAATTAAAACCAAATATTAGACCACCTCTTTTACCTCAAATGCCTGACTACGCTCTCCACTAAACATCACATCTGATCCATAGATATGGCAGTGAAAAAATGAAGTGAAAAGGTATGCTCTTTATTATTAGATTAGTCTAAAATATTAATATGACAGAGATTTTAAAAAGATTTAAAATGTTCGTATTACAAGCAAAATATTAAAATATTTTCTCAAAAAGAAACACTTAAACTTTGATTTTTCTACAATAAAATGAGCTAAAACCACATAAAAAATTTTTAAAACGAAGTAAGATTGTCAAGATATTAATCACTTTTGTGGCTTCCTGAATTCGCTTTCTTAGATGAGTTTTCTTTTCCAGACTCCTCTTCTTCGTCATCAGCATCTTCCGAAGGTCCACCCTTATCGGCAGTATTAGGATTCGTTCTAAGATGAGCTAAATACTTGTCGCTTATATCCTTTATAGCTTTACGAACTTCTTTTCTTTCTATATGACATTTTTGGGATACTTCAGACACTATGTCATCAGACACTTCTACACTCATTTTGAATTTCAATTTTTTGATGCTGTATAACTGACCGCTCGCTGGATCCTTAACTACATTCGGCGTATTTATGAAAAATTTCCACAATGACTTGGTTGCATCTTTGTAATTTAACCAATTGATACCATCGTAAATCAGCTGGGGAATAGTTGTGCTATTAGGTCCAAAAGTAGCCATTGCAATTGTTACGGGTTCTGAATCATCTTCTGATGAGCTTGGGCCGCTACTTACAGGTCCATCTGAGATATAAGTTGATTCAGATGTTGTTGGAATACCGATAACTTGAACTTCTGCGGTTCGGGGTGAAGGTAAATCATTTTCGGCAGGTATTTCCGGAAGAGGATGATTCTTTAAATAATCCGGACAAGCAGCATCCAGTTTTATAATACATTCATCAAGTTCCTGATTATTAGATATATTGTCGGTTTCGAGGGTAGGGCTAGGAAGTGGGGGGAACTGGGATATGTTATCCAATATGGAGTCACCGATGCATAAGTCTTTTACTGGTGTTGGGACATCAGAACGTGAGAGTATGCTTTTATCAGGTTGTGCAGGTTCCGGCAGGGGTTCACTATCCTCCCCTTGATTTGATGTTGAAGCTTCTGTATCCTTTCGGTTTAAAGTGGAATCAATATATTTTTTAATATTTTTTCCTGCAACAACTTTCCACAACTTCGTCTGGGTATCCGAATTTTCAAAATCGGAATCGTTTGGTTGTTTTGAAAGCAAGCATTCTTTGGCTTCTTCTCCAGCCGAACAAGTTACCTGTTTTTCAGAGGGACTTATAGATCTTTTCCCTTTTTCTTCCACCTTAACATCGGATTCTTCACTGTCTGCCTTTTTCGACATTTTAACCTGCGTGAAATCTGGCCCGATCTTTCCACCTTCTTGCATAAGCTTTCTTTTGAGCGCTGATCGATCTTTTGTTATATCACAACCCTCTAACTTTTCTGCTACTGTAAGAATATCAGTGCCAAATTTACCTCGATATATTCCCTGTGGAGCGGTTGAACTATGACTAGTCAAGGCATATCCAATAAAAGATTCCTGATGATATCTGGTAGAGCTATCTGGTTGCTCACTACATTCTGTTTGTCCACTGCTTTCACTTTCAGGTGATTCTGAAACTGCTACTGTCATGATAGAGTCTGGTTCGGAAATTGAAAGTCTCCCTTTCTTTACTAGTGCGCTTTCTGATGTGGTGTCACTCTTATCTTCTGAATCAGACGAGATCCTACGTTTTAACAGTAACTTATCTGGCCTACTTGATGAATCTGTGTTTGAAGTCGTATTTCCACTGTTGGTGGTTTCATCACTTTCTGTACTGTCGAAACTTATCGCTAAATTCCCTAGCTCTGCAGAGCTAATTTCACTAGTTGTTTCAAAACCTCTAGACTCCTCATACTCCAAATTTTGGGAGGTGATTTGTGCACTAAGCTCAGATTGATTTGACGAAAATGGATTTCGGAGTTCTTCTGAATTTCGAGAAGTTTCCTCAGTTAAATCGGTTTCTTCGGTTTCTTCGGTTGCTTCTGTTTCCACTTCTTCTGTTCCTTCAGTTGTTTCTAAGGTTTCTTCACTTTCTTCCAAACTTTGCTCATCATCTGCACTGCTGCCGTCACTTGTAGATTGTTTTCCCATTATCTTTACTTTTCCCATTACTTTATCATCTTTCTGAATAGATTTTCCTGTTTTTAATTCAGAGGTCGAGTCAGGCTCCCTGTTTTCGTTATCTTTATCTGCATGACTTGGTCCGGCAATTGGCTCGGTCGTAGAACGTTTTTCTGGTAGTACTTTTTTTTGTTCTTTACTTTTATCCGTTTGTTCCGTGGTCGATACGTTTGTACCTTTGTCCCCTTGCATTTGTTTAGCCTTGCCTTCTTTTCTGTCTGCCTCTGCTCCTTTTTCTTCCTCAGTGCTCTTGCAACCTTTTCCCCTCAACTCCTTTCCTTTTGTTTTTGTGGACACGGCATATGAATGTCTTACTGCTACTACATTTAGTACTTCTTCGGTAAGTACCTCTGTAGAATCTGTACCTTGTGAGCTTTCTTCAGTACTTTTGGAAGTCATCCCTTCTACACTTACTTCTTCCTCTTCTTCGGAATTTCCATTTTTTGACAGCGTAACTGTCTCCCCAACAAATATTTCCTCCTTCGTTTGTCCATTGGGGCTAGGTGAAGGTCCAGGTTGAGGTGAAATTTCATCAGATGTTTTATCTTTATTGCTGTCTGATTTTTGCATTGTACTTTTTTTGGGTAGTTTCTAGATCACTCACGTCACTTGTTACGACAGTAAACTTTTGAACTGAAAAAGGAAAAACGTTCAAATTAAATAGAGACACTTGAAATGTTTTTTTTTTCTTTTTGACAGAATATTTAATGTTGTAAATTGGTAAATAAGTTCAAAATTCAGTGTCATGATGTAGTATCGAATATAAAGGGTTTTCATTTCGTCCTTTAAAATTTTTAAACTTTGCATTTTTTAGTATACCGCACACTCGTTAAATGTAGAAAGTGCAATTCTGAAGATAGAATAAAAAATCGCCAACTTTTAAAAGACGGAATAATATGAAAACATACCTAAGGCTAGGTAATAATAGCAAAGTTATTATCTCAGTATCCTTTTCATTTTGAAAAGGTCATCCTTATACTTTGTGAACCATCTCATGTGAATTTGTTAACATGGAAATGAATGACCGTCTATTTATATCAAAACATCATCATGACCTATACAAATACAATCTAGTAAATTTGAATTCTGTAAATCGGCAGGAAACTTCAAAAGTCCTGCGTATCTTACAAAGATATTTTATCGACCATCAAATTAATTTGGAAAGACTTGACACTTGTTTAATTTATAATTAAAAATTCTTTTAAGAATTCAGAAAATCATTTGAGGCTGGAATAAATCATAAAAACTAAGAACACTTCAAATGCTTTTCCGAAACGACAATTATTTTGCAATTTCTATTGTTTCATAAATACTTTAGATTGTTAAGATCTCTAATGTTTTTCGAAAACCGGAAATTATTTTTCTACTTTTTAACCGGATAGTACTGTTTTACATACATATATATATAATTTATAGCTGTGTTTTACTTTTGCAGAAAATTCATCTAGATCTTATGATCCGGATCTCACTTATATACGTAATAACAACAACAACTCAAGATCCTGTTCTAAAAATATTAAAAATTAAGTATGAAGTCTAATTTACAATACAATAACACCTACAATAAAATACAATAACACCTTACCAACTTGACAATGATTATAAATATTGCCAACGTCGCTAAGCTAAGATTTCCTTATGTGTTACAGTTAGAAACGTTTTCCAAATTACACTTAGTATTTAACAGTGAAAACTAAATAAATTAAAAAATATACATTATCTAGGTGACTATCAATATATTTTAAAAATCAATTTATTTCACTGAACATTGCTAGCATCAGCTACTGGTATTTTTCAATAATTTCCTCTTAGAACTTACTCCACTGAGTTGTAGTCCACCAAAGTAGGAGGTATTTCTACCAAACGATTTTATAATATTTTTTATGTTGTTTGGAATATTTATTGAAAGAAATGTATTCAATAGTCACTAACTGATGTTATTCTTATTTCCAATTACAAAATATTAAAAAAAATTGTATTTAAACTAGACAGAAGTATTTAATTTTTGTATGCATTTGTTTTCTTACCATAAAAATGACGAAATCCGATTTCTCAGTCACTTGAATTTATAAAAACAATGTTTTTTTTTTGACAAAGAAACACGAAATATTATTTTTAAACAAAATAAAAGACAAACACGAAATTGACGCAAACAGTCTGAAATCTGTATTAACATCGATTCGATTACTGTTGTCATTTCTGTGTTATGAAAAAAATCCGTTTCATCAATTCTATGCAACACAGGGTGATTCTTATAAAAATAAAAATTTAAATTTCAATTTTTATATTTCGATTTTTGTCAAAAGTTCATGTAAATAATATTATTACGCCTGAAATTCAGAATTTATATATTTTTTTTTATTTGTACAATTAACTACAATTTTGATTAACAAAGAATTGTGAAAATACTAACAATGAGTAGCGTTTGTAATAGAATTAACAAAAACAAAACTCAGAATATAGTTTTTTATATTTGTCCTCTTTGGGTTTTATAGAATCGTAGAATTCTGGTGGTTGAGGCGACTGAAACCCTTTAAGGATTGCATTAAGCCAGCAATTTTAATAAATTTTAATAAAGCAGAAGTAGCAGAAATTCCACATAATGGTGATCAGCCTCATTACTGAGAGGTGAACCATGATTTTAAATACCTTCCTTATCTGAACATAAAATACTTTAATTTCGATAAAAACAGTAAAAATACAGCAGGTTCGTCCCTTTATACATTCGTATTTATATTCATTCAAAAGGAGGTTAATTTGAGCACATTCTATAGCTTGAAAATTGTGCATTTGTTACCTCTTCATACGAAAATATTAAAATAAATAAATAAAAAATATACAAATAAAAAATATAAAAATATTAAATTAATAATAAAATAAATTTAAAATAAAACAACAAAAATTATCTGCTTTTTTAAGCCGATCTAATTTGGAAAAGCTACTAACAGTTAAGTACCAAAGTTGTATGGAGGATTTGTAGGTAACATCATAAGTACCTAATTCATTTACGTAAAAAAAATAATAATAGGGGAAAGTTTCGAGGAAAATGCAATTTCTCCTAAAATTTATTGAAAAAAAAGAAAATTTTCCATATTTGAAAGGCTATGTTCGTAGAGTGGAAACATCTATATGATCAAAACTAAAATTGAAACACAAATAAATTTTCAACGCAAGTATATGTAAAATAAGACCAATTCAGATTTCCGGAAGATAAATGGTTCCGAAGTTGTGTTTTAACATATAGGTGAGTATAGTGAGAGTATAGTAGATGAGAATGAGCCAAGGATTCACCCCTTAATGGATTAGCATCTCAAGCCGGAACACCCTGTATAATAACTAATTCTCTAGGTCTACGTATCATAACTGCTAAAGTAAATGTAGGTAAAATAAAACATATATCGATATTATAATATAATAAGCAATTTATTTCAATGATACTTGCAAATTAATTCGAACAATTCAGCATTATCTTAAGTACCTTTCATCTTTTTCCTACTTGTATTTCTCTACTAAGCCTTACAACAAGTTCATAGAGTACGTCTGGAGCATCTATACCCCAAATATAATCCATATGATTCCAAAGGGGTAGGGAAACTTGGTATTTCCTAGCATTTTTTAATTCTATACGAAGTTGGTCAACATCCTGAGGATCAACGATAGGATCATTAAGGCCGTAATGTAATGCTACTGGAGCTGTTATTTGAGACAAATCATACTGAGGTGGAGTAAACATTCGGTAGCGTTGAATATCCTCTAAAACTCCATAATCAAATTCACAAAATCGCCCGGACCTATACAATTGACTGAAGTGCCAAACTTGTTTTATTGAAGCACCTGCTGGAATATGACCGGAAATTACTGGCAACATAGTCTAAAATGACGAAGGATAAAACTTTAGAAACAGGAGCTTGCAAATAAATTACTCACCTTATTTAACTGATCTGGATCTCGTCCCAATGTGAGAGAAGTTCCTTCCATACAAAAAAGGAGTGCTAGATCGCTTGTGAAACATGCTAACGCATATAGAATACTTCTAGGCCATATCTCATAGTAAAAGTCCCTGATTGGTAACTAAAACAACACTACTGAAACATAAGTTAGAGAAATGGTAAAAAAAATATTACAACGAAATTGTTAAAAGCTGCATCTCCGATGCCAACTAAAGGTGCTCTCATATGTTTTAAATATGCAATAGGAGCAAAAGCGTGCATTAGAATTATCTTTTCATTGTACTCTGGTCGCTTAGAACACATGACAAAAAATGCTGTAGTGCCCTAAATAGACACACTCAATTTAATTCTACCAAAAAAGAAAATTACATACTTGTGAGTGTCCAATATAAAACAATTTCTGATAATTCGTCATGCTTAGCACATAGTCTATCATTGCAGGTATATCATATATTCCAACCTCGTGAAAACTGAAATCCCAAAATAATTTGTCATTCGGATCAAGTTTTGTATGATTCCTGGAATATCTGTTGCCTCTTGTATTGCCTAACCATACATCGTATCCTCTTTCCCAAAGAAAGTATCCTAAATCGGGGGTGATATGTTTACAATTTGTGAAACTATTTCCGAAATCTTCTTTACTTGCCTAAAGCCTTTTTTGGTCCCATTAGAACGAAAGTTGCAGAAGTATCAAAAAGTCCGTGTATTAAGAGGAACGGTTGACATCCATATCTTGCTATTCGGTGTAAGGTAAGAATGTAGCCATCTTCAGTTGTAAGATAATGTCTTTCTGCAGGATAGTGGTATTTTGATATTAATTCATCCTGAAAAATATATTAGAAGTTAACATCCTTCATTTTTAAAGAAGTCTTTAGAGTTGTATAGTCATTTCAAAATAAGAAATCAAAATTCATTTCGATTATGAAAAAATATGAGCTATAATTAACTTAAATATCACTAACAGTGATTTTCGTATACATGTAAGTTAGAATCCTTTGAATGCAAAATAAATAATAATGGTCCAAATATAGTCCCTAGTGGAACTCTCGGTTTCGTATGACTTTCGTCAGTTTACTTCGTGATGATGATTTCGACGATTGATATTATATAGTTCCTAGTGCTAGTGAAAAATGTATCGAAATGCTAAGCATACTTCGACAATCTATCGGAATGCAAGGAGTCATTTACGCTTCTTGTTCTCCCCCATCTGAGACTGTTTCAATATTGGCCCCTAAATTGGTAAATCAATATTTAAATTTATTGAACATCCGCTAGGATGAGTTACAGCTCTCTGCATTGACCCCAATTTGAAACAATAAGGGTGTTTTTTAATTTTTATAACTAAGGTCAAAATATAGTGGTCACGATGCGCTATGATGTCATATTGTCAATATTTGCTGGAATTCAGTGAGATTACATGGGATGTAATTTTTCTTGATCAATGTACCATCAATCTTTCATGTCGTTCGTCTGTTGATTAAACTAGCAAAGGACGTATCTTCAGCATGAAATAGATTTGTGATTCAATCAATGATCGGATTAACAATCGAACTTGCAATGGTATCTGTAGAAAAAATCTAATTGATATTTTTTAAATTATTAAGCTCAAAATTCCTCCATAACACATAATCTGGTTTTCACAATTTATATTAGAGAAAATTTGAGTATCTTGATTTCATTTTTATTCATTCACAGTTACACATTCACACATTATTAATCTGAAGGTTTATTTTCTATTAACTGTGAACTTTCGGTTGGAGACTGAGTTTCCAAAACATGACTTTTGATTATTCTATCCACGAAGTTATGTTTCATTAAATTTCATAGTTTTGAGGATATATTTTTTCCTAGCGATTGTAAAACAATTTCCACTACTTTAAACTAACTGAAACTGAAATCTATAAAATGAATAATAAATTCTAAAAACAATTAAAATCGGACTTGCCGTTTTTAAATCTCTATCTTCCAAAATATCAGCAGAAATTTCTCTTTTGAATTTAAAGTCATTTCTCGTAATGCGAGCAGCAGATATTTTATGAAAATTTACAAAACTTAAAATCACTAAACAATACAGCCGTACACTTATTGCCATAACTTCACAACATAATATAATTCGTTTGAACTCTTCCAAAATTGCTTGCACAATAAATAGCAGAGACATTACGTTCGCAATTAGCCATGAAAATTCAGAACTATCACAGGAAAATTGTTCATATTTTATAATTAGATAGATTCAGGGTTTCAATTGCTGTAGCAATTCACAGCATTTTTTTTTCATATATAAATCAACAGCCGTAGTAGCATGCTGCCATATAAAAATGCTGCAACATTTGGCAGTATTATAGATCGAATTTTATCTGATTTCAGATTACCTAACAATTTCACAAAGACCTTTATTATTACCATAGAAAGTCAATAGTCTAGTTGATTACTATCTAGTTTTGTAATCGCTCATGGACATGCATTTCATGATGTGAGACTTTGTTTCCTTCCGGTAGGAAATTAAAGATGATTACAATTTTTATCAGTAGTACCCACTTTTACATATGTCTTTTTTTATTGTAGGTGTAGAATCAGCGATATTTCAATAGTTTCACAGTAATTGTTGTGAACATTCGAATTAATAAATATAAAAGGAAAAGCAGATTTCTGTATAGAGGGTGTCCGATAATTAGTCGATATGCGATATATCAATCAATTCCTTCCTTTTAAAGTTACGCACTTCTCCTCGAATTGGCGTTCAAAGATTTTGGGTCCTTATAAGTCCTTACAAGGACATCACAGGACTACGAGAATTCTTTTGAAGGAGAACACTTGTAGCTTTCCAATGGTATCTTACTTGTCCTTTATGTCTTTGAGAAGTTATTCAAGGTCAAAGTTGAAAAATGTGAATTTACTAGTCAATGTCAGTACCACAGTGGGGGATGAGGTTGTCATCTTGTGTAACTTCTAAACTCTTTTTTTCTAAGAACGTTAGAATCTCTTTCTGGGTTTAAATACTGTAGATGATAGAATCGTAGTTAGTATTTCAACAAGTCATAAGCACCTCAATGTAGAGCCAGGAAACATTATTTTTGTATTAGTTACCAACTTCGGCTATAGGTTCAATTGAATGAAGGAAATCAAAAACCTATCAAATCATTTTTTACAGAAAAGTGACTTTTTTAATGTTCTTTTTTTTTATATTCTGCTCTTAGCAGGAGGTTGAAACTAAATATTATGATACACTGCCGTTGTTGTGTTAAAATATAAGATGAATGGAAAGTTAAACCTTCCTATTCTAATATAGTAAAATTCTTCTGGTGACTTAGGGGTTTTGGATTTCTTTCATTCAAATGTAGTCCTCTAATGTTTACTAATCAAGGAATTCCAGCATAATATATATTAAAAATGATTTTCTTGCCTAAAAATTGAAAAACTCATGGCTTCTAATCGGGACATTTATGAAAATTGTAACTACTCCTCTGCAAATTATTTTTGTACTTTATTAAATGAAAATGAATACAACTATAATAAATATAAAAGAATAAAATCCGGAATTCGTATATTGCTCTTTAATTTTCTAAATTTTCTAGCCTTAAAACCACTATGACGAAGGGTCTTTTTATATTCCCACACATTTTGCATTATAGAGCGAAATTATTCACATTCATATAATTTCATTACATATAATCTAATTCTATTGCAACTTTTATTTCCAAATATACCTTAGATGTGTACTACATTATTTTGCGACCAGTGTAAGGACTTTTATTTGAAGAACATCTAATAGCGGGAAACAGTAATTTTGCTCTTCTGCTTTTAATTCGAGCGAAATTTCTAAAACTAAATAATATTACATAAAGGCCTACAACAGTACATAAGTATATTACACCCACTTTATTCGGATTGGTGTGCATAACGCTATATAAATTGAACAGAATTTTCAGAAAACACTGTGCTTTGCAGTCAACTTATTATAAAGGGTCACTCTTTGAGGTGTAAAAATTTTGGTTTTTCGCAGAAGAAATTTGTGAATTAATTAATAAATATTTCGAATATACGTGTTTTAAGAAAAAAAAATAGATTATATCACATCGGTTATAGTAACGATAAACGAGTTCTTCTTCTTCAAAAAAAGCAACCAGTAACATCAATACGTCCTCTACGGAAACATGAACGTATGCCACGAAAAAGAAAGGCATCTGTCCAATTCGGTATTTGTAACCGAAAAAAAATCCCGGTCACTTAAGGTATAAAACCTTTTTCTATTTAGATCTTTACTTTTTAGTGAATAAGCCTTATCTTCCAATAGGACATGTTAAAAGATGCAAAAGTTGTGATAGGTCCTGGAAATACAACAATTCCTAAAAGTGTTTACGATAAAATAAATTCGTCAAAAAGGAAAAGTCCTTTAAAAATTGTCTTAATTTTGATGTCCGCTGTATTTACTAGAGAATATATGGCAACCCACTCGTTATCAGGAAATCCATCACCTATTCTGAAGAATAGAAAAAGGCCACGAAGAGGACTACTAGATGAAGTCAAAGTCTTTGATATTATGTTTTTTATGAGTAGAGTGTTTCAACTTAGCTCTCATATGTGTCGAGCACAAATGGCACATAAGTGCAACAATGAGTATAGTTGGTATAGAAGGTTGCAGAAAAGGAAGGAGCAAAAGAAAATAAAAAAGAAATAAAATTTAGCAGAAGGAAGATATGACTGGAATTTTCAACTTTATTAAGAACTTGAAATCTACTTTGTGCGTAGTTATTTAGGTAGTAACTAATTTTATAATGCTGTCATTGGTCGTCTAATTTAAATATGTTAAGGAAGATGGTTTAACTGGAGAGTAATATCAAACTGTACGAGAGTAATATAGGATGTACGTACTCATTGTCCCAGACTATCTGTAAATTTCGAAAATTCCTGGGGATATAAATCAAATTTTGTATAGGTGAACTTGTAAAATTCCATCTCTATTAAAAAGGCTAACTACTTAATTTTCTCCTTGTATTCTTTTATATTCAATTTGTAATCGAAAAAAGTAGATATTTTTGAAACTGTTATTCTTGAAGTAATTTCAAATCAATAGGTTCATTTGTGAGGATAATTTGAAATGAATTTTCAAAAAATAAAATTCCTGCTATTGGTGTGTTATGTAGTGCTAATGATTTCGAATATATATCCAATTTTCCAGTTGCATTTTCCAATTCGATTTTAAAGGTTTCACTGTGGAAATATTCAACAATATAAGAAGTGAAATATAAAAAAAAACCTATACAACAAACATTCACAAATCTTGAAATATTTTTTCAATATTCTGCCCTGAATCTCTAGTATTGATTGATCGATTTCTTGAGAAGTCTTCAAACTAGATGACAATGACATCCTCGTGCCATTGGAATATATTGAACATGGCCTAAGTCATGATTTCGTTGCTCGAAACGGGTATCATTCCTTTTCTGCATTAATCCCACGCATATTTTTTGCTGATCTCATTTTCATAGACGTATTCCTACATACTTTACGTCGAGCCCCTTTAAATTTCCGCTGGGAATGAATTATATGATATTATCAGCGCCTCTGATATCACCAAAGACTGTATCAACCCATAGTGACTTAAGACTTCTTCAGTCAACTCCTCAATAGCTGCAACTTTAATCACACTTCCTCCAATTCATGAGTAAATATTTTCTCACGCCATCAAGAAAAACCTAGTCGGGCTGGTGTTGTCTCTTTGGAAAATTTGACTCAGCTAAGTATGCAGCTAAACCAAAAGAAACCAAAATTTCCGTAGCTACACACTATATCTAAAAAAAAGCTCCAATTACGAAATTAAACTCGAAACTCTTATTGTTATTCAAAGCAGTTTGAATACGTAGACAGAAATTGAATAACATCCCGAAAACAATTGCTGAACTCAATATTGCATAGCTCTTTTCATATAAGCAGCTGGAAGAGAAGAGCCTACAGTAATACCACTTTCTATCGATTTCAACTCAATTTTCCTGGGTATATCGAAAAAAAAACCAGAGGCGACCCCATAAGAATTTAAAGTACAATATCTGAGCTTCTCAATTTCATGCGGCGTAAAACAAGTCGGCCATAGAATACTTCTACTGAATTTATGTTTCCTAACCCATGTCGCATAAGACGCCTGCCATGAGTTTGTAAAAAAGTAGAATACACATGGGAAGTTAAACTCTATTCACATTTATTGTGTCTAGTCCCAAGAATCAGAATCTTAAATTTAGGAAAGTGAGCATCCGACGGTACATATGTACGTACAAGGGTGTGTACGCGAAAAAACGGCACGTACGAATCTTACTAAACAAGGTGGATATACCCTTGCCACATTGCATCGACAAAGATGCTCAGTTTCACGATGTAGAAGTATAGAACCCATAAATAGGGCAATTTGGCACAAAATCACATACAGACCTGCCAAATCGCTATCTTTTGAAATAATTTACGAATATCTAAATAGAAAGTAATTTGACTTTTAAATAAAGGATAACGAATGTTCCCAGTTGGGAGGAGGCCAAAGAAGACGGAGGGAAGGAAGACGTCTCTTCGGAGCGGATTTGATAAAGGGGATTTTCCATCCTCTTTGTCTTTTCAAGCTTTGATACTTCCATTTAAATAAATATTTATTCGCAACTTTGTTACTGTCGGTTTTCTCAGACGCAGCGATATCTTATTAATGCAAAAATATTCCTCAGAAATTGTGGGAAATTTATCTAATTCAAAGGAAACGAATTCATTGCGAAAATTATATAGACGCGCGCTCCTTTGACGAGCCATTTTGAATATAACTCACTTGAATTTTAATATTCCGTCAAATGGCTTCTAAAGTGGATATCCACGAGTAAAAAGTTACTTTGGGTGCATAAAGTGGGTTATAAACAGGTACACTTTACTCTTCAAGAGAAAATTATGATTCCGAAGTTTTTCCTTGAACAAATAGGAATTCATTTGTTTAATGTGGCTTTAAAATTTTTAAAGTTATCGCCTTCGTTGAGAAAATGTTAAACTCCTTGGTGATATGAAATTTTCTGGCTTTTTGGCTTTTTATTCTATAATAATAATATAATGACATTACACCTGTTAAGCTATATGTGTCTACATTAAATTGAGCGGGAAGGGACAGGTGGTGTGGAAGAATTTTCCACAATTACCCCACTTGCTATAAGGACGCTGATGTAACATTTAAACAGTCCAGCGCATCTGAATAATATTCCGCACATCGATCGAAGGGTTGAGAGGATCTGCACGCCTTCCGATGGCGAGGGACACCTGTTTCACAAGTTCTTCCCTTGCTCGGCCAGCTGATCAGCCAGTCATTTGGGACATATTGATTAATATTTCTTGTAGAGAAAAGTGATTTCAATATTCGCCTTTTCAAAAAAACGTTTTTCTTGTTCTGATAGAACACTTGTTTTGTTTTTATTATAATGTAACACAGATGAAATAAATATGCTTTTCACATAACTAATTATTCCACCCCATCTTAACAGGCACAATATTCAAAATTTTCGCAGAAATGCTAACAAAAATGATAAATATTTACATAGCACACAATACACTACAAGGTGGTGCTTGCAGAACAGCAAAAATAATTCCCTGTCCTGTAATTACATACATATTCTAGTTCTAACTACAAAATTCTAATTCCCTTTTCCCATTCTTGAAATGCAGCACTCCATAATTACAGTGTCATATTTCGAATAATTGTATAATTAATGAATGAAGTGGAAATATAGTAGCATTTCCCTCAAGACGTACTGTCTCGACGTCGTATTCCATTAACCAAGGAAGTCATAATGGTGTATACCTTTGTACCTGGTGCTGTAAAACGGGGATCTATCCTTAAAATTCACTGTAGTGAATGTAGTTGTTGTTGTTGTTGTGGATGGCAAAGAGTCCTCCATAAGAAATTCTCCCTTAATCACATTAAAACGGGCGACTTTTCTATTTTAGAAGATTTTACGTTATGAAATTTGTAATGAAATTTAAATAATTAGCCGAGGGGATGTCTACGATTTTAATGGAAACGAATGTTGGATGAGCTTTATTTGACGTCCACTAAGGGAGGAATAGGTCAGACTACTTGAAATGACATTCGGACAGGTAAATGAATTGCTGGTGACTATTTTTAAATAGAAGGACCCTCCTCCTAATTGCAAAATTTTCTAGAGTTCTGGGCAGACTTACGGCATAAGTAATTAAATGTTTTCTGTTGAAAATGTTTTTCTAATTTCTTTAATTAAAGAAAACAAAATATTTAGTCAAATATAAATAAAATGATCTCAATGTCCCCTTAAATAAAGGACGAAATGCAAGTCTGTCTGATATTAAGATTGTCCTGTAAACAACTCGTTAGACATTATTTAGTATTCTACTGATACTTCTTACAGAGTATGTTTAATTGGTTTTTTGACTACGTTTCTATTTGAATGGTAGTATATTTCACATGCATTGAGTATAAAAGTCTGCAGATTTTCTCCCCTGTTGGCGTGGGGTCGAATTCTGCACTGAGCCACTTGAATGGAATCTACTTCTCTCTTCTCTCAAAATTATATGCCCCGAGCCACGTTGACTTCCACTTAAATGAAAAAAATGAAATATTTCCCAATTCCCTGCTTTGGAAATTAGAGTAACAAGGCAAATTTCAGAAATTTCTCATTTTCGTTAAGACCCTCTACAATTGACATGTTTTCCTTAAGCAGTTCGCAATTCCTTTAAAGATAATATTTCCACTTCTTCCCCAGCAATAAGACTTCCTTTCCGTTTATTGCTTT
>QYTT01084050.1:30258-49518 GCA_006980735.1 Dasypogon diadema
TATTTTAGAAGATTTTACGTTATGAAATTTGTAACGAAATTTAAATAATTAGCCGAGGGGATGTCTACGATTTTAATGGAAACGAAGTCTTGGACGTCCACTAAGGGAGGAATAGGTTAGACTACTTGAAATGACATTCGGACAGGTAAATGAATTGCTGGTGACTATTTTTAAACAGAAGGGATCCTCCTACATTTTTGGAAGGTATCTAATTGTAAAATTTTCTAAAGTTCTGGGCAGACTTACAGCATAAGTAATTAAATGTTTTCTGTTGGAAATGTTTTTCTAATTTCTTTAATTAGAGAAAGCAAAATATTTGGGTAAGTATAAATAAAGTATTCTCAAGGTCTCTTGAATTTTTGTCCCTTAAATAAAGGACGAAATGCAAGTCTGTCTGATATTAAGATTGCACTGTAAACAACTCGTAAGTTAGACATTATTTAGTATTCTACTGATACTTCTTACAGAGTATGTTTAATTGACTTATTAACTGCGTTTCTATTTGAATGGTAGTATATTTCATAAATTTAATAAGCCTCGGTTGAATATTTTATGGAATTTAAATTGAAACTAATTTTGTTCAAAGTTTTTGAAACGATTTCACATGCATTGAGTATAAAAGTCTGTAGATTTTCTCTGCTGTGGGTGTGGCGTCGAATCCGGCACTAAGCCACTGGAATGGAACCTCCTTCTCTCTTCTCTCAAAATTATATACCCCGAGCCACGTTGACTTCCACTTAAATGAAAAAAATGAAATATTTCCCAATTCCCTGCTTTGGAAATTAGAGTAACAACGCAAATTTCAGAAATTCCTCATTTTCGTTAAGACCCTCTACAATTGACATGTTTTCCTTAAGCAGTTCGCAATTCCTTTAAAGATAATATTTCCACTTCTTCCCCAGCAATAAGACTTCCTTTCCGTTTATTGCTTTTCAATATCCTTTCAATTTGGGAGGGAATTTTATTTCTGACAAATACTTTGATGATATTTGCTTTAATGACTAAAATTGTATTGAAACGCAGAATAAAGGAACGATGCAGAGTACATCGTTCCGATTAAGGTGGATGAAGTGGATGCAGTTTCAGAACGACGAATCCCAATTCATTGCCTTGATATTTCCTAGTTTCACCCTATGCAAATTGCAATTTTTGCTATGAAATGAAAACTACTCGTGCAGTTGCTTATGATAAATAAACGATCCTAGAAATCTCTTCCACACAAATATTATGACTGCTCAGTTTCAAAATCCCACCTGCATCCTATCAATTTTTATTCACAATTTTCCATGGAAACTATCATTCTGCATCCTGGGTTTCGTTCAACGTTATACCCGCGAACAAAATGATATTACAGAACATGTTCTTGCTCA
This sequence comes from Dasypogon diadema, assembly GCA_006980735.1. Taxonomy (NCBI): domain Eukaryota; kingdom Metazoa; phylum Arthropoda; class Insecta; order Diptera; family Asilidae; genus Dasypogon; species Dasypogon diadema. The sequence goes on from QYTT01084050.1 coordinate 31,629, forward strand.
GGATCTAATTTCCTCCCTCATAAAAGCTGCCTAAATCCCTATACAGTCATATGTTGGTGTTCATCTGCTCCTTGGAACGTGTACCGTCGCATCTTGAATTTCATTTCATCATATTTCCTCATGAGCTTGCATTTATTAAGGCTATGAACAAGGAGAGAATCAGCCAGCGTCTACGTGAAGGAAGTTGCTGAATTTGTTCAATAGATGACAAAACCGACACAAAACGAATCCAAGAGGATGTCAGCCCGTCGCCTGTAGCTTCCCAACATTATGATGCTTGCTCGTGGTAAAAGTTTTCCGTTCTCGAAGTTACCCAGTCTCCCGGATGTTCCCTATTTGAGAAAGTAAGTAATTGGGAGGCATGGGGGGCAGATTTCCACTTGTTCGTCCATTATACAATCGGATGCACATAGCGTAAAGTTTCGAATACAAAATTCCCGGTTTATTGTAGGGCTGCAATGTAATTTTACTGAGAATTTCTTAACTGGAATTATAACAGATGCGGCGTGATATTATGTTGCAAGATGTTGCTAAGCGTCTATTTGTGTATATCATAGGACACTTGTTATTTCAGCTAAGTGAACCGGCCTGTGTAGGTGGGAGCTGCTTCATTATGATGCGTTACATGAAGGCGATTAAAGTTATTAAACGAGGCGAGTGTTTTTCTCAGGATTGAAGCTTTTCTACAGGGTTTAAATGCTGCAGCATTTTTGTATGGCAGCATGCTACTGCTATTGCTGATTTCTATGAAAAATATTGTGAAATACGTTTGATTGCCCTGACTTACACTTCTTGATTCGTAGTAAACGGACACGAGAACAGGGGGATTATAGGGATCAACTGTAGACAAATTATTTAAACTAGGCTCAACGGTTATGTTACTTGAGCCAGAAAGAAAAAGATTCAACTACCTACCCAAATCGTTGTTAACATTGTTCATAGCTCAGGACAGCAAGCGCATCCAGGAAATGAAACTCCTTGGTTGGGAGATTCCCATTGGGAAGGTAGTCATCATTATCGTCATTATACACCCATTGAACATTGGGTAAATTAAAATCACTACAGAGCTCCTGGTGTAAATAAGACCATTGTCATCAATACTAATGAACGCATTATGTGGAATATAGCAACACAGAAGGTGGACATTTTTTCTTGAAAGAGAGATCCTAAGAACAAAAAACTCCACGTGTGGAAAGTGAAGTTCTATGAAAATTAAAAGAGATGTAGCTTCTAAATAAAGAGGAATAGGAGGGTGGGTAAGCACTCATTTAAAAGCAGCCACTAGTGTTCCCTACGTCATGGTGCTAGACTTATACACGGTTTAGTACGGCCTTCATCATAAAAAACGACCAAAAAACCTTTAAGTGCTCTTATCTCGAACACCGTAAGGACTGCACCCCATCCCCTCCCATCCAATGTTTTATTTGTCTTCTATTACTGGACGCCGAATCGGTTGTTTTAACTGGGATACCCTGTATTTCTGTAATGAAACAGTCACCAATAGAATAATATTTTGCCAATATTAATAATATTAGAAATCGTAACATTGAAGTGACAAAACTGCCACAGGACTAGGAATCTTTTTCCTACAAAAGACACAATTCTAAATGCTGCTTTTCAATTCCTCTTTTGTAAAATTCTATCACACAATCTCCTCTCCTTTCAAATGTCCTCAAGTTCAATAGAAACATTCAAGCTAGAAATGAACAGCTCCAGGCAATATTAATTTAAATTTCAAATCGAATCCGAAAATTTATCCCCCAAATTCTCAACTACTTATGTTGTTTTTGTGTCAAGATAACATCCATTTCAAAGTCCAATTAAAAGGACGAGCAACCTAATCTCAATTCCCATAGCCACAGAAAAAAAAAATTGAGAATATTTCTTAGAAAAGATTTTGTCCTCATTCAAATATTTTTGATGAAACTTTTGCTGGGACTAAAGAAATTCGAGATAAGAATTGGGTTAACCACTTCTAAAATTCAATCGTTGTCGAATGGCCTATCTGTTCCTGCCATCATCTTTCGTCCCGTTGATGTCATTATATCACTTTTCCCTAAAGGGCAGCTCTTTGACCGAATTCCAATCCAATCTTCCTGTCTGCCTGTGTGAATTTTATTCATAAATGAGACTTTTCTTGTATTTAAGTACCTACCCCTCTATAGGTTTCGATATCCACCTCCGGGTACGTTGTGGGGTAGCTCCTCGAATTGAAAGGGAATTGGGTTTCTTTCGTGAGGCAGATGAGGTTTCAAAAGACTTGAAAACATATTTCTCCGTCAAACTTTTTATTTTACTTTAGATCCCTGGGAGCAGAATAAACGCAATGATGGAGGCCACGTGCAGATCTGGAGTCACCTTAATAAAGGTTTTTTTTTGTTTTTTATTGAAATATGTGAATCCCAAATATTTACCAAAATATAACAGGGGTGAACACTTTTGTTTTGTTTTCTGTTGAATCTGATGTAAGCAGGTAGCAAAAGGGATTAAGATTATATAAGGATTAAGAATGACGCCCACACGTGCCGTTGTTTGCTTTTACAGATCGGGAGGGAAATACTTTTCATTGTGTAGTCAGAGAAGAGAAGACATATTTGGAAGATTTTCTCACTTTATGGCTACAAAATTTAACCTGAAGATTTAAGGCAACGTTTGCAGAAATATGTGAAAAAGATCTGTCAGTCCTTTTTGTCTTTGAACGGTTGAGTAAGTATTCTATCATCCCCAAATATATTTTGTGGTTGAAAAGGTATCCACCTCGATAAATGCCCATAGAACGCATTTAGTGGATCCATTACGAAAACTTGAAAGCCATTTAAATGTTGAACTTAAAGAGTGAAGTATCGCAAAAAGCCATTTATTCTAGTCTTTCAGCGTGTCTGAGTTCGTTTAAATAGTCATAGTTAACTGTGGAAACCCTCAGTCAATGCCCTTCATGCATAGTATAATCCCTTCAGTGTACGAAATGCCTCGAAAGTCTCGTTTGTAGTAGCATTTCCAGTGTGTACATAAAATTTGATGAAGCTTTTAACCTCCACCCTTATTTGTTTTTAGGGCTCCGCAATCGTGAGTGGATGTTGTACAATTTCCGATAAAAGTCGTATCTTATGCCATTTCCCAAAAACGGGGGAGTCCATTCACTTCTAGATAAATTTTCAGTTGCTCGTTTAGATAGATATGCGCGGGGAGGAAAAATGAAATTTTTCATAAAACGGAAAGCAAAGCTCGTTGTCGGCAAACGACATAAAACAGAAACTGCTTCTGCATCAGAATCGTTAACTGGCGTAAATGTTTTGATTTATGGAACTTATCAGATATCAAAATTGCGGATGCAATTATAGCGTGCTCAGACGGTTTCAGCGATAGCTTTGTCAGAAACTTAACCCCGATGAAGTTTTCGTAATCGGAATTTTTGTATAGCAATTGTGTTCGAGTACTCCGGACGACATAGGTATAGTCATACGAAAACTTAACAAGAGTTATTGCGGTATTTCCAGATTCTATTTTAAAGTGTAGATTGATAAGGTAACTTGAAATAGTGGGAAATGTTTCCATTTGTCCGAAAACGTGAAGTAAATTCACATGTTTAAAATATTTACTCACTACTCTTAGAAGAAACGTGAGTTGTTTTGGCCAAACTTAAAAAGTAATGTTTACAAATTTAAATAAAATTAATTAAAATTAAGTTAGAACATAAGGTGTCTCAAGGAGTCCAAAGGTAAGTCAGTTTGTAAGGGATTTCAATCGGCGACAATCCAGCATTAGTAGACTCGGTTTTCAACAACGCTTGGGGTTTTGCACGTTCAGGGATTGCATTACACAAGCAATCCTGTATGGTATACATCGAAGGGAGGACATGATTAGACTGTTATGGAAGGAGATGGAGAGTCAAACTTTGGAAGCGTTCAAAATATTGAAGATGAAGCGAAGCAAAAAAAAAGAGAAAGTGGAAAGAAGGAAGAAGGGAATGAAGAAGACGACTTGTCACTTCCTGAAGTTCGGAACTGAATGCAGACTATGAACTATGTATGTAGCGCTTTAATGGAAAATAAAACGTGGATCATTTCCCACGATCCACAGGCAATCGGCTGTAAGTTGCTCTTTACGGTAAAAAGGGGAATATTGCAAAAAAGAAGTCGTTGCTGAAAATTTTACTCAGTTATATGTATTTCAACACTTCAGCCCAGGTTGTAAAGGTATGGACAATTAGTTTTTGTGTTAGTGTTTAGTTTGGAAGTGGAGATGAAGCTCTTAGAACACCATATTCATGCCATTCCGGCATACTTGTATTCGAAGTAAAAAGCATCCACGAATCCAAACAGGGTATGTAAATTACTAAAATCAACTTATGATTTAAAACAGGCTGATAAGGTGTGGAACGAGGATCTAAACGAAGTCTATGCAAAAACGGGTTTCAAAAATGCAGAGCGGACGATTGCTTGCGTGTTTATAGAAAGAACTAGAAACTAGGCCATAAAAGTCGTATACGTATGTAAATGAGATTGTATTGCATGTTCTAGTGAGAATACAATGGAATATGTCCAAAACAAAATCAGAATGAGACTAAAAATTCAAGATCCAAGGGGCTGTGGAACGTTATTAGGGCGTAGGTATCAAGAATACAGAACGAAGACTATAATCTACGGTTCAAAATCGCTGCTTTACTTATTCTGAATTAAATTATTTATTAAAGTGAACAGACGTCTTTTTTTTGCTCTACCCTAAAGGGTTCGAATTAAAGAAGCAGATGAAAGGTGGATAAAAGCGTGCAAGAAAGGCTTAAAGACTTAAAGGTCAAAGGAAAAGAATTTGAACCTGTGTGTTCCTGATACATATCTGGACAAAATTTTAGCATAAGTCCAATGCTATTGAATAAAAAACTTTTGGGAGAAACCACATCAGAAATATAATGTGCTTGGAGCAAATATTCAAATGAGTTCATCAAATTCAGTCATAATTTCTGGATATCAGATTCATGTAAGATAAATCAGATGTCATCAGAACCGTCTTCTACCCATCTTAAGTAGTTGTCTCCTCTAAAGAATACAGCGTTTACCATTACTAAAACTCCATTATGACCACGAAACTTAGAGGCGCTTAAAGATAATTTAATTTTGCTTTCTGCAGACAAGAAAATATGTTACGAGCGTAAATTCAGAAGCTAAGACAGATTGTTTCGGTCACATAAACTTAATGATATTATGAGGATTTTATCTCGTGGCAACTCATTGTTTGTAAATTTTTATGTTCCCCCATTTTCGTATTTTTGGGCCAGAAATAAGGATGTCAAGGCGGAGGATTCAAAGCGCTTTTCTGAATTATTTAACCGCCGACACTCTGTTCTCCTCAAGACGTTGGTTCTGCTCTAAAATTGGACAATTCCATGAAGTTTTGATGCCAACTAACGATACTCGAGTGAGAAACTCAGCACTAGAAAACTGCGAATGATGATGATGGGTTCTGGTGTTTACCATCATTGTGTCTGTTTTAAGATGAGGAGTCTTTTGTGCCAAATAACTTTGAAACGTTCGTTTGGCTTTTACGAGGCCATTAAATACTTCTTTGTTGTGCATTATGAGATTTTCTTGATATCTCAAAGGCTCAAGTATTCTTTGTGAGTGCTATGAACAGTATGAACACATATGCAAAGAAGTATCTTGCATAGTTGTTTTGTGGTGATATATCTGCAAGGGATTCTGAATTGTGAGTGAGTTATGATGCTATAAACTGATTATCGCAGTTTTAGTCACAGGGTTTAAATTTCATTCCGAATCTGGAAAACATACTGACCTTTTTAAAAAGTTCAGTGCAGATCACATGATATCGCGTAAAACTTGTAATTTAATTGCATTAATAAAAAAATTGCTGGCAATAAACATGTCTTAAGATGAGTTGATATTTATTACATTTTTTAGCAGACCTTGAATTAGTCTAGACAATAGAGTTTGGAATAAATTGCTCCATTTTTATGAAATGAGAAGTGACATAAACTGAAAAATTGTATTTTCTATTAGTGGTCTGCGCAATTGCAGTAGAATGCCAATATTCTTCTAAGATCAAAGTTTTTATAATTCACAATCTCTTTTTAACATAGAGGACTTCGTTGTTGTCTTCAAGAAAGCGGCCTCGAAACTCTTCTTTTAAGCGAGGGAAAAGGTGAAAATCGCTAGGGGCCAGATTTGGAGAATATGATGGGTGCTCAACCAATTCGAAACCCTCTTCCCGAATCGCGTCCATCTCACTTGTATGCTGGTGCGTTGTCCTGGTGGAAACACACACTATCCACGACCTTTGTCCTTAATCGTTTCCCGTAACTTCCTTTTGTGGGCAGCGTAATGAAGACCTGTGATCGGCCTCCTCTCTTCTAAGTAGTCTATCATGATGATTCCCTCCGCCTCCCAGAACATAAAAGCGATAACCTTTCCAGTCGAGCTTGAAACTTTAAATTTTTTTCGAAGGTCTTTCCAAAGTCATGAATTGCTGTTTGGTATCCGCACTAAAATGGTGAATTCAAGTCACAACTGTTGTGACAAAATGACAAAGAAACCATTCAGGGTCTTCGCGGTACAAAGCCAAACATTCCCGCGGATTCCGACAACGTGCTTTCTTCTTCGCCTATCGAAATTCGCGACAGTCAACGAGTAGATACCTTTTACATTCCCAATCAGGTTTACCAAATGCAAAAAACGTTGGAAAGGCCACATAATAGCCTACGGGAAAAGAGATATTTCAAGCTACTAGTTAGAAGTCAAGGCAGAATATTGGACTTAGAAGAACGTGTGTTGGAGAATGTTGAGGAGAATGTTGAGGAAAATGCAGGTATTGAAAAAATTATGTAAATTTGGTGAATTTTAAAAACCTATCTCTCTTATCCGTTTTGAGGACAGTATTGGATTTGAAATGCAGAAATGGAATGCAATGAGTTCTTTTTGGGGTCAATTATAATTTAATTGCAATTCCGAGAAATGATTACTAATTACTTAAAAGAATTACTAAATAAATTTTCTAATTCTCTAATTGCAAAAAAGCCATTACGGAATGAGATGCTTTAATGCTTTAAGAATTTTATTAGACACATGTATTTAAATACCTAAGGAATTAAAATTGGGATTAAGAAAAATGATCTAATAATAAAGAGAATTATAATTTACAATTTCACCCGAATATAAATAAGGAATGAAATAATTTATATATTATGAAATCATTTCTGTTAGTTCCAATCCGAATTCGATGAGTATTTAAATCCATTTAATGATTCAAATATTTAAAGTATTAAAATGTTTAATTAATTACCTTTTTTAAAGTTTGAATTGGAAGCTTTAACTACTAATTCTTTTACGTAATTAGGAAGTGAAAACGTTCAATTCATAAATAAAAGTAATCCCTTCCTAAAAAGAATCAGCTGCGGGCATACGTATCATTATTATTTCAAAGCAGAGTGTACCTTAAATTTGATGTTTATAAACATAAATGTTTTAAAGTAATTTTACTCTTTTCAGTTAACACTTATAAAACGAAATGGCTGGAAGAGTTGAAATTCTCTATTAAATCTAAAATTCATACATTATCAAATTTCTGGAATATTTTTATTTTTCTTGTCTTAAAAGTTTGTCCAACGAAAACAAACTTAAATATGATAACTTATATATGAAATTTCTTCTAACGAGGTTCTTTACTTTCCTCGAGTTCTTCAATTTCTACCGCTTTGATAATTTTAACTAGCCGTTCATACAAGTACTCTCTCGCATTAATTCCCCAATTATAGTCACAGTGGTTGAAATATTTATCCTTGATCAGATATTTTCCTATAGGATTGGGAAGTTGCTGGTGCAATCTTTCTACATCCCTTGGTTCCGATAGCCAATCGTTAAGAGAGTAGTGTAGAGCCACTTTCACTTGAACTTTAGACAAATCGTATTTAGGCGGTTTTACACTGCCGTATTTTAACATATTTTTCACGACACCATGATCATATTGTTGAAATTCACCCGATTTCTTGAGCTGTAGAAAATGGACTACTTGAAGTGATGATGCCCCGGCTGGCGTATGTCCTAGTATCACAGGAAGCATTGTCTATAAAACTGTATGTTTTTTAATTTCTCAAAGGAGAAACATAAATATGTACTCACAGTATTGAGCTGCTTTTTATTAAAACCTGTTATGAAAAATATAATGTTCTTACAAACGCTCTGTATAACAGATTCGTCTTTGCAAAACAAATTGCCGAATAAGGTTAAGAGTTCAGTGGCTGGTAAAAATTCATTCAATCCAATTAAACGAGATAATGTCTGTAATTAGGAGGAGTGTGAGTAATTTTGACCTAAACTTTCCTTTCATACCTTAAAAGAGTTGAGGAACTTGCTTAAGAATATCACAATAGGACTTCGACAGTGTTTCATGTATGCAATTGGGCCCAATGCTTGGACGGACATAACTTTATTATTGTATTCAGGCCACTCTGAACACAATATCCAAAAGGTAGCACTACCCTGAAAATTTAATAAATTTAATCATTTTCTAATGCTGTAAACTGTATTTTTGGGGGGATAAATATATATACCTACCTGTGAATGGCCAATATAATGCAGTTTATCAAAACCGGTTTCATGCAGAACTTTGTCAATGAACACTTTAAGGTCGTATTTTCCGATTTCGTGAAAAGTAAAATCCCAAAATACTCTTTGCTTCGGTTTATATTTTTTGTGCTTTCTGGAATAACGATTGCCGCGAGCATTTCCCATCCAAACATCGTAGCCCAGATCATATAACATGTAAGCTGAAAAAGATAGAAGATATATATATTGTTGCAACAATTAAGTGCTTTGTAATCCACGTCATAATTCATAGGTCCACAGAACTACCAAGCCAGTCATTTTGACTGGTAGCCTCTCTTTCAGTTGCATTATTCAGCGTATTATTTCTATCCTTGTTTTAAGCATCTCGGTAGTTCTAGTGAGCCCTGAAAATTCAATTTCTTGAAATTTGATTCTTTCCTCCGGTATTAGCCGGGCGTTTGTCTACCTTAGATGCTTTTAACAGCCATTCTATTTTACCCACAATAAAGATAGCATAATTTTTAAAAATAAATTAATGTTAGCACTGCCCAGCTACTTTTGCATATTCTAAATTATTTCCAGGCCATTTATATAATTATATGATAGCTGTTTTTGATAAAGAATCTCTTTAGGCTCTATTAATTAATTGTGAACATTATTCAGATAGCATACAAATTTAAAATTATATTTGATAATGAAACCATTCGTGTTCTAAGTTCAAATTTTTCAGGCTTTTAAGTCGTGCAATATGTCAAAGGAAAATCAATTAAAATACGCATATTTTGATACTAAAAGATGAAGGACGAAAGAGGGATACGATAATTCCTCCTTCCGTAATATGATCGTATTTTATTATTATTTTTTGTATAAACCTTACCTTTAAAATAAATCATTAAAGACCGTATGTATTTCAGGAGATATAATTTTTTAAAAATTGTCAGAAATCCGAAATTTTTCCCATTTTTGAATTTTTCAAAAAATCATGACTTCAAAAATAAGAGAGAGATCCTGTGACCAGTCGTGGGTGGACGAAGCGCGGGAGTAATACTTTCCTACTCACCGACTCTCTAGTGCATCTACCTATAGCCGGAAAAATACTGAAACGAATTTTTTAGCTCGAAGACCCTTGGATATCACAACCAAGTCGGCAAGACCCATACCTGGGGGTTCGTCATTTAACCTATAATGCATCCATTGCTTTTGCTTGAAGGAGCTTGATGAAGTCCTCTTTAAAACACTCTGCCTTCAGTAGATACACGAGGTGATCACGTAATTTACAACGATCGTACCTGCCTTTAGCATAGAGAGAACAATCATGATCGCCAAGAGATTCTTCAAAGCTGTTTGGAAATTATTTCGCACCCGATATACACCTCCAAATATTTCAGACAGGTATTAGTCCACGCCATGCTGAACGGGTTATCGGTATGATCCCACCACCCTTCACATTACAAACCCTGGTTGTTATTTGACCATTGCACCCGCGTTGAAAAACAGCACGCTCTGATGGAAAAATATAAAATAACCAGGTCGTTTGCCTACGCCAGCATGAGAGGTCAGTGGCATATGTGAGGTGAATTGAATATTGACAGCCCTGTGTGATACCGCGACAAAACGAGACGGAAGACAGAATCTGCCAAAAATTTGTGTACATTTTTCTATTTTCAGTGTACAATCGTTATCTACTAATACAGATTTAATTCCGACACATAAATTTAAATTATCGCAACTGAGATTTAGTGCAAAAAAATATTTAACATTACTTTTCGGAAAATCTTTCACTTTTTCATGCCTTTGAATATTCAAAGATGTCATCTTAACTTCCGGGGCAGCTTCATAAAGTATAAAACTTCATAAAAGATGCACATGAATACATTTCGAAATATGTACTTACCTAACGCTTTATTCGGACCCATTAGTATCCACGTACTAGAAGAATCAAGGAGCCCATGCATAAGCAATATTGGACGAGCACCAGGTCTGGGCATTCTATGCATTTCCAGAATATATCCATCCTCTGTTTCCACAGTATGCACTTCAACAGGATATCCATACTTAACGATTAATTGTGGCTGCAAATATAATTCAACACTTTTAATTCAGCAAAATTAATTAGAAGCTGCTTTAAATTAGCATTACTCACGGCCGTTAATACTGAATCTTCAAGAATATTTTCATTCACATCATATGTTTGAAAATCATTTAAATAATTATCAATAATTTTCTCAGTTTGGTCTAATCCAAAACCAAAAATCACATGAACAAGTAGTAGGAGGGTGTACACTAGTTTTAGGAACATCCTTAACCACATTCTTCGAACAAAGCGCGTTGAATAAATTGTGAATTGCTTTTATTAAAATCGAAATTAAACGCGTATCACTATCTAACTACTCTGAACACCTGACAGATTGATAATTCTTATCATAATTTTGATCATTCCATAAAGCACAGATGGCACTTGTAATTACACTTAAAACAACAAAGTAATAAAATAAAACGATTGCTAACGTAAAATTGTCAACTTGACACTCATCACAAATTAGAACTGGATTTGTTTATCAACGCCGAAAGTTATTCGTATTTAAAATTACAAATTCATGAGAGGGGTTTTTATAAAAGCAATGAGGACGTTAATCATTCAAAAAATACGCAAACATTATCACTTGACCTGATATTAAATCATGTACTCATTTGCGAATTAAGATTACTACGCTAATAATTGAAAGTATTAATTTTATAAATAATATTCACTGACGTATTTATCAAACAGAATGTACATAATTCCATAGCAGTAGAATTGATGCGAAAATTCGTTTTTGTTACCCTTTTTCTCACCTTTGAGTACAATTTTCACGATTTTCATCATTTATTTGAACAGGAACTTTTTTCCATTTATGACCCATACAAAGTTCATCTGACTGTTGTTTTATTGTCTTTGAAAGTGGAAATTTTTTTATGTGATTGGGAAGTTGTTGGAGCAATTTTCCCACATGTCTTAGGTACACAGACCAATTATATAAAAAGGATTTCTGTGATAAATTAGTTACTAATGACTATCCTGTTAACGAATAATTAATGAATGGATGAAACGGATCCATTAATCTTTTGATGATGTAGTATGAAATATAATTTTGCCCTATAATCAGCACATTTATACTGTTTAATTAGAAGAAAGCTGGAAAAGTTTTTATTAAATTGCGCAGGAATAATATCAGCTCCGGGTCCAATGATCAAACTTACATGAAATCACTGAACTCGTATCGGAGTTGGATTAGAAATTTGGCGAAATGCGGAGCATACCCAACTGATATGTACCGAGATTTTGGTACAAGCGCTTCTTAAGCATTTTATACATGCTTTTAATGATCCAGTGGAGGGATCTTTATGTAAAATTTTATTCTCACAGCTGGAGTGAAGTACACTGTGGTTAACCATGAGCGTATAAGGCGTGCGCCAATCCCGTATAAAGTTATTACGTTGGTTCGTATTGTAGAGAGAGAGAAACGCACACATCTAAGATTTAACTACATCCTATCTGATTTTTAAAATCCCCAACACAAATGATCGATAGGATACAAAAAAAAAAAACTGGAGCCTTTGCTATGGCCGTAAGACAGATATAAAACCAGAGATGAAATTCCCCTTCTGGCTGTAAACAAATTGGAGAATTGGGAGATGGTTTAGTGAAAGAATTCGATCAAGTGAGGAAAATTTCCACAGAATAATTAACTCAGGTCCCTGCGATGGAAGAGTTACATATTATTGGCATTTGGAAACAGCTGACTTCTTGAACGCTTTTAACTTCACTTCTCCAAGAATGAAATTCTCATAATCCTCATCGAATTAAGTACAAAATTAAGATATAAATGAAACACAAACCTTTGGGAATGATCACTACTAGTGATTCACGAGCATATTTATGATAAGGTCGTTATTAACTTGAAATTTATCCTAGTGTCAGTTTTGCCCACATTTGTGTTTATTTTAATTGCTATTTTTTACACAATCGAGTTATGAAAGCACAAAACTTGCAATAAGCTCCATCTATATTCCCGTAGAAGACTTAAAGAAACCTTAAGCTTCCCAAGTAATTCACGCTTGATTGAGTCGAAAAGCTTTCTTAAATTCTTGTTTTAACTCTAGTTGATAAGACCCATAAGTTCAGTCTGTACTCTGTTGCCAAAAGAACGTAGCTTAAGTCGAATTTATGAGTTGGTTCTCTTCCTTTAGCTTAACTTATCTGAGCAACTATCTCTCTAGCCCTTCTTATATCTCTCTCTCAAGATCCTAAATGATGGGACCCTTTTAGTCTTCTCCGGAGGTCACGAAATATTGTCGGCAGCTATAGTGGTGGTCAATTCACTTTCGACTCTCCCAGCATCTATCTACCAATGTTGGTTCTTGTATCCTTGGCTTTAGTTTTTTTATTTTGCAGAGATATCCCGCTTCACCAGGCTCTAGAATGTTCTGAACAGATGAGAATACGGACCAAATGAGGACCATCAAAAATAGGTTTTCCAAAGTAAGAATGTGAAAGTGTCTCAGCCAAACTTTCAAACAAATTTAGTGAAAAGTAAAATCTTTTATCGTTTCTTATCTCTTATCTTCTATAAGCAACATCTAATCACGAATTCGAAATTTCTAGATGTAATACAAAATTTGTAAAAGAAGTTTTATATCTGTTAAATGTCGTATATACATTTATCAATTCACTGTCACTCAACAGGACAGAAGTTGATGAAGCGAAAATAGTTTAATCGTGTAGATTGGAGGAGTCTGAAAGATGAAATCTCGTATCATCAAATACCTGAAATTCCAAAATGATACCAAACTGTTTTTGTAAAAAATTTAGAGGCTTTTCAATGACTAATAGTAGTAGCGTAAATTGGCACGTGTCAATTTTGAACAATTAAAGAACAAAATGTAGTTATCACAACTTTTGATGCGGAAGTAATTGTGAGCACTCATTTATTAAGTACTCAAAAAAATACATGCGTAGGAATAGGAAAGCTATTCGAATTTGTGTGAATGGATGAACTACTTCAAGCATATGAAGAAATACTATTATACAGTATATTATATAGTATATAGTAAGAATATTTATGATTTGCAATGGAGAATTGTGCTCAAATTTACGTCGGCCCATTGAACCCTATTCCTTCATATGCTTGAATTTAAATTGAGCCTTATGACCCTTTTCAATTTTTATAAATATCTCCAAATTTATATTTCTTTATAAAGTGGATACTACATCAAAATATATTTGGGGATGTACCTGGGTAACTTGAAGTGAATTAAATCAGTTATAATACGACAAACGACTTCAAGCTTTTATCTCTATATTAACCGTGAACTATTTCCTCTTGGCTACTTAGTATCAAAATTAGGAAAAGGGCTTTTGATACTCTCTTATTGGGCTTTTTAATAAAATTTAATGAAATTATTGTGAGCAAAGATAATCTTTGGGGATAAAAGAATTTGTAACCCTAGGTAAAAAGGTTGTAAAATTAACAAAAAAGCAAATGATAAAAAAGAAAATATTGAGTTAAAATAATTAATAATTAGAATAAATAAATAAATAAATAAACGAGATTTTAAAAATAAAAAAATAACTGAAATTTCTAAAGTTCTAAACGTAGAAAAAATCTTAGAAGAAAAGATCCTTTATTCAACGTATATTCCCTTTCTTGTAATACATTGTTGTGTTCGCTATTCATCGATGGTTACAGGGTTTTTTGCAATTTTAAGATACATCTTACAAGTCATAAGTTTAAATCTACAAATCTTAACCGCTTTCATAATCAATTTTTCAAAACAAACATGTGTAACCAAAAAAAAACCATGTGTAAATAACAACTTAAAGTTAATTACACTTCACATTTCCCTTTTAAATATTCCTATAGAATATTTCCAATTTGACCTTCCCAAGAGATACATATCCACCGTTTGGTAGAGGAGTGCCATAAACAGACATATATCAACTTTTTTGACATCTCATTTCAGTTCATAAACGGTCCTAGAGTAGTCATTTGAAGCAAGGAACGCAATATATTTTTCACCACACGCACCAGACATGACCAGCAGACCTAATATACAACATGTACTCCACCCCTGTTAATGGCATACAAGATTTGGTAAGGCAAAGGGTATATACCCCTAACTACTATTTGGGATGCCGCCCCATTATGCTCTTTTGCATTAGCCCTTAATGTCTGTATGGTTTTATGGAAGCTTAACTAGCACTGGTCTGGTCATCTGGGGATTTCACCAGCTCTGGTAATAATTTATTTTGCCGTTTAATATTAAGAACACCTCATGAATATTTTTCCAAAATTACTTCGAAGTGGAAGTCGCAGGAATGGCAGGCGAGGAAATTATTACCCACAACTAAAGTGGTTTATAGAGAATTTTATTAATTTTTGTTCTATAGGATATTTTCGTATAAATTGCGATACAAGCCCTTTGGAAAATTGTCTGTTGTTTTGTATATGAGAAAATATGAGGGCGAATCCATAGAATATTAGTTGTTGTAATTTTTGGTGGAACTTTGTGGCTTTCTACGTTCAAAATTGTAAATATGCTTGTTGTTGTTCTAAATATTGATAAAGTCTAATTCCGTTGGGGGGTTTATGAAAAGAAGCGTATAAAATTGATAGCCGAAAGTAGTATCAGGTTTCTAGCCATTAAATTTACATGAGAAGGAACGCGATGTTATATGGCAAAATAGGCTCCAATTGTCCTTTTATATGGGAAATGTTATGGATTTTGAAACTATTAACATCTTAGCTTATCAGTAATTAATTTATAAGTTTGCAATGGAAAATTGTCTAAAAACTAATGCTGTTTATAATATGTAAGGTGTCTGAATGTTGTTTTCAGTATAAGTAGTAAAACGTTATGTCACGAAAGATTTTTGCACAAACCGGAATTTTCAATTTTAATATTTGTTATTAGGTTGCAAAAGAAAAATTTAATAATATTTCTTTTAGAACATTTTTATGTTATTCTTCGACAAAGTTTTGGAAAAGGATTATTCTAAAAATAAAACAGGATAATAAAAAGCGGGAGTAGAGCTGAGTATTTATTAACAATAGGCGTAGTGCTTGGGGATGTATATGGCTTTTATTTTTCATTACTTTTTATTTGACTGGGTTAATCACTCTGATTCGTGGACCATTATTCATGGATCATTTCTTATCAGAAGATATCCTATTATGTGCTTCTAGATCTAGTTTGAGGACGTCGACGTGATGTTCTCTATATAGAGCTCTGGCATTTTAGTATCTAAGCAAGTAATATACGTTTGGTTTTTTATCAATCGTCCTTCCAATTGATATTATTTGTTCTTTTTTCTTCACAGAAACAGGCTTTCGGCATGTTTAAGTTCCCATTGAATCATTAATGGAAACCAGTTGAAAACTTCCCTATCTACGACGAAATACTAAATGTTGACCGAATGAAGGACTATATAATGAAGAAAACAATAAGAATCGTTTTCCTTCAACCGTTTGAAAAGTAATGCTTTCTTTATAATAAGGCTTTATATGACTTTGACCGATGCAAACAGACAAATATTTCGAATTTTAATACTTCACCAAACCAAAATTTATTGCTTCTTAAGTAGCGCCACATATGTGTACAAAAATACAAAAAATTGTGATATGCATCTAATCATCCATTCTACCTAATTTAGTGAGCATAACATAAACTTCTCAACACGAAAATAGCCGTAATTTTCTCTTAAATACTCAATTTGATAACGAAAACTAATTGATTCCCAAAAAAACAAACTCCACATTTTCACTCAGCATGCTGCTTGAGGAAGATTACCCCAGAAGAACTTTCGAAACAAGCAACCTGATAAAAGCAATCATAAATCGATTCAAATTGGAATTAGTCGCCCTGGTATTGACACTGGAGATAGTGGCATGGCACTTATCCGACTATTGATCCCCATGCGCTGCAGGCATTCAGCCAATAAATCAAAGCCGAGAATCAAATTGGAAGTTTGAGACAATATACTTAGATGCACGCCAACTACTTGTAACATGTGTTCTGCATAAGCTGGTAATAATTGCTCAACAATCCGCCTTCTTCTGTGCATGGCTTCCGAACGCACCACGGATGATTAACATCGGGCAATTAATTGCCCTCGCTTCCCAAGACAGCTAACACGAAGGAAGCACGTCTTAAGGGTTATGAGTAATGAAAGTACTCATTGAACCACTCACACGTAACAAGACACCTTATTAAACGGAAACGAAAACGCGGGTGCGGCCCATAAATCCGCCATCAATACCCGCCATGGGAATTAACACTTCACCGTGTCTAATATCGCGATTAAATCCGTAGGCCGGGATGTTTTCGGTAATAATTGCGAACCTTAATGTCCCTGTCTCCCTAAGCCTTTGCACCAGGACGACTATTAGAGGATGTGTCGGCTAACAAACATGCATTGTAAACAGTGTTGCCGATTTGTGGGGAATTCCTCAAAATGTGAGGAATTTCTGTCCTCTGGAGGAATGTTGTGGGGAATTTAAATTTTGAGGAATTTTAGGGAATTTTAAATTGCTTGTAACAAATAAAACACAAAAGTTCTGTGTATAGCCTTTCTACGAATATGTAGTATGTAGTGCTCATCGCCCATCCACTCGGTACTATTCCAGGAATCCCTGGTTACTCAGAATGTCACAACACTCTGTTCGCTCGTTTTCAAGATAAATTTGAAGTTGTTAAGCCGGCTGACATAAGACAAATTCTCGGAATATCATTTATTCCGTTTTAGCGTTGAACTGTAGAAACGGATTTTCCTGAAATCTTCGAAACCTAATAAAATACTTATAGCAGTACTCCTTATCTTTTGTACATTAAAAGTAGTTTTTCCTCAGTCTTACATAAAAATTGTGAATCGGGAAGCACTTTACTGAGCTATGTTACAGGCTATTATTGGCATAATAAGACAAAATTAGTGGTACACTTGAGCTTTTGAGTGATATTAAAAGCAATTAATTTTAACTCTTTGAAACATTTTTGAGGAATTTTGTTGAAAATTGAGGATTTTAGTATTTCTTTTGAGGAAAATACATCCAGCCCCTTGGCAACACTGATTGTAAATGAACCTTCAATAATGCTTTGTAGCTCTATAGGCTCCCTGGGTCAGGTGGTGGACCGGGGGTTATGTAATTAGTTTGGTTTATGCTGCTTTTAGATATCTGATACCTTTGGCATAATGAAAGCTCTCAAGGCTGCAAATAGCCTGCAATACTAAAGTTTATGGGTAAAAGGGAGGCTCGGCATTGAAGCCATCCATTACGATGGCTCTCAGATGGACGGTG
>QYTT01084050.1:49538-62030 GCA_006980735.1 Dasypogon diadema
TCCGCCTTCTTCTGTGCATGGCTTCCGAACGCACCACGGATGATTAACATCGGGCAATTAATTGCCCTCGCTTCCCAAGACAGCTAACACGAAGGAAGCACGTCTTAAGGGTTATGAGTAATGAAAGTACTCATTGAACCACTCACACGTAACAAGACACCTTATTAAACGGAAACGAAAACGCGGGTGCGGCCCATAAATCCGCCATCAATACCCGCCATGGGAATTAACACTTCACCGTGTCTAATATCGCGATTAAATCCGTAGGCCGGGATGTTTTCGGTAATAATTGCGAACCTTAATGTCCCTGTCTCCCTAAGCCTTTGCACGAGGACGACTATTAGAGGATGTGTCGGCTAACAAACATGCATTGTAAATGAACCTTCAATAATGCTTTGTAGCTCTATAGGCTCCCTGGGTCAGTTGGTGGACTGGGGGTTATGTAATTAGTTTGGTTTATGCTGCTTTTAGATATCTGATACCTTTGGCATAATGAAAGCTCTCAAGGCTGCAAATAGCCTGCAATACTAAAGTTTATGGGTAAAAGGGAGCCTCGGCATTGATGCCATCCATTACGATGGCTCTCAGATGGACGGTGTTTGATTATTCACATATATGAGCGGATATAAAGTTTTATAGCAGGCTTATGAGATTAATTGCACCTGATTAAATTTTGTGATAAGATCGCAGCTTTTGCCACCTGAGTGTGATCAAATGTAATTTTATAATCTTCATTCGGTTAGACGGAAAACAAAACATTGAGCGCCTCTTCAGATAAGGTCAAGAGTTTCAATTGTTGCAATTTTTGAACAAATGATGGGCTTCCTGTTTTAATTTAATTTTTTTTTTATTTTATTTGCATGCCAACAATAGGCAATGCTTTAAAAAAAATCTACACGACTGCACGGTGGGTGACGGTAGTTGTGTGTAAGATTTTTATGGTTCTATGGCAAAATTGAAATATTGAAGTCTTTCCAACTACCTAGTTTTAGAACTCAGCTTGGTAATATCACACTGGTTTCCGATTCATCATTCTCCGTACGGGACATGCTTTTGGCCTTAAGAAGAACCAATTAGAGGATCTATGCCTACGGCCTCTGCCAAATGGCAGAGGATAGACAATATTGGAAGCTGTTACCCTCTGCGATAGCTCGTCTGGTAAAGAGAAAAGAAAATCCACATGGATTTTTTGGAAAAAGGGTTGGGGGGACGGGGCAGTGCTATTGTAAATTATTGGACCGATTCGATGAGAAATTGAAGAAGATACCGCCCAATTTGAATAAGGGAAAAGTGCTGCTCCACCACGACAACGCACTAACTCATTCAGTCGGAATCGTCGCCGCCAAATTGCATGAACTGCGATACGAACTGCTGCCGCACGCGCACCTTCGTTATTTCTGGTTCCCTGTGAATTCTTTCTATTCCCCAACATGAAAACGCTCGTGGGAAAAAAATTCAGTTCGAACGAAGAAGTCATCGTCGAGACAGAGCCTATTTTGAACAGTTTGACAAATCCTATTTTTTAGAGGGGTTAAAGAAATGGTAGGAACATTGGGAAAGGTGTGTCAGCCTTACGTTGAAAGATAAAAAAAATGTTTGTTAAAAATTTGCGTTTTCATTCGTGACACGGGTACTCATTGATACGAAAGTGGAGGAGGCTGAGGTCGGAAAGAGTTGATATCAACAGAGTCTTGGATTTCTGCTGGATACGCTACTGAGCCTGCAATTCAAATCCTAAATGTACAACCCCTGAGAAGTTTTTCTTTTCCTGGGTTATTACTGGCACTGATAACAAGTGACGAATATTTTTTTGATAATAAACTGGGAGAAAATAAAAACTAAATTTTTTTTTTTTTTTGATTTTGGGAAGGTTAGTGAACGAATCGTTACATCTTCGTCTGTAAACTACGCCGGTATCAGGATATAGAAGAGTTATATCAGTAACAATGCTACAACATGACTTATTAAGCATTAGAAGATATAAGATGTAAGATTCACAGACCGAATTGCTTCACTTTGAACTCCCACAACCCAGGATCAAAGATTTTTTACACATTTTCTAGCAACTCTGTACCTGCCAGTAGCCACTATTTCAGTCCTAGTCGAAAATGTCTGTACTTCTAATTGCTTGTGCAATTTTGCAGAGATACTCAATAGAGTGTATACCACACACAATTGTGCTACTTGGTTATCTTTTGCCCCTAAATTGCTAGAAGTATTCAAACCACAGAACCAACAAAATTGCACTCAGGAAATATTGTACATTTCAGAAAAGCGTCATAAAACTCCTGGAGGGAAAATCGAAAAATTTACCATCAAACTGCATGGCACTTATACTTCCGTATTTTGGGTTAATTTTTGTTTGTCTAAAGTTCGCCGGAAGAGCATTCCTCAACAGGACAACAGAACTCAAAACGAAACCAGCCACTGAAACACAAGCCTTTTCTAGATTTAACAAAACTTGTCCAGAATAATAAAGGACATCCCCAGAGGCTGCCGCTGGACAGTCCAACGTATAAGCATTCACAACATGTGAGTGGACTGAATCTTTTCTCGTTTTATTAAAATTTTCTCCTGTCTAGTTTTCACAATCGCCCGGATTTTATGCTGTGTACCAATTAGAAGCAACCATACTTGATGAATACATCTCCATCTACATGGATGCATTCTTCTCTCCAGTTAAATGAGATAACGAATCTCGCTAAGTGGATCTGAGCATTGTTCCGAATCCAATGTTTGTGGCTTATGTTGTGCACTTAGGCCGGAAGCACTAGGATAAATTCAAATTGGATTACATCGATTTCTTCTTGACCCCGCAGAATACCAAGAGAACTGCATCAGTTTTGAGCAGAAGGATTTGCAGTTTGTTTTGTTAGCGAAGGAAGGAAGGAGTTAGATACGGGCATGCTCTTATGCTCGACCATGGGACAATTGAGTCGAGGACAATTGAATTAACGAACCTGTCCCCGCAGATATTCATCCTTTTGTTCTGTTTCAAAGACTTCTAATTAAATTTAAATCTCGGTCAGCTAGCTACTCGGAGGGTAAGTCAATTTTGACAGTAAATTTTCAGTACTAGAACTCCGGGAACGAATTCTTGATGTCGTAAGAAAGTCATTTCATGAACTGGGTTATTGAAGGTTATTTATCTTACCATCTTCCAGAGTAACTAGTTCTTTTAGCAAATAGGAGCAGGATATGTATTGACCTCAGAACTATGTATGTGAATGCTCCAAACCAATTACCGAATTCGGAAGTGTATAACTTCCTGATGTGGAAAGTTAGTGAAATATGAAAACATATTTTTCTTTTACGGTATTAAATAATACTTCAGGAAAAGTTTTGACATCTTGGGGCACGTCTTGTTCTTTCTAGTATCTACATGCTCACGTATGTACATTCTCCCTTTGATATTTTTACTACGGAGCTGTACACTTTATGCAAGAGAACGTGATCTCCCCTTGGGACTTTCCAATAGAATACCCTCAGCTACGTTTGTGGGTAATTCTCATAACTCTCTACTTTTAGAATACGTGATATTTTGATAATTCCAACATTTTTATGACAGACCTACTGGTTTGCGTTATCCAAATTTTGTTCACTATTGAACTGGATTGAGAACGAAGTAGAGATAATCTAGTTTTGTAGATATCCTAAAGTTTTTGGGTTTCTTTGTGGAACATTATGCAATATCAATTTGGTAAAAATTTCATGTATAATTTTCTCCTAATATAAGGGATGGTACGTTTACTCTGGCAATAAGATTTTGGGTGCGGTTGGTGGTGGTGGTGATATTTGGTTTTGTGGGATAACGGTGGTTTATGTTTAATTGGTCCTTCAATCGCAGGATCATCAACATCAGAGTCATTCAATGGTTCAGCAGAACATTTATCATATTAAGCCGTTGGAATCAGTTTCAGAATTCAAATTAATCTATTGGACTCATTCTAAATTCAAACACAATCAATTTCCAATGGGACTGCAATGTTTTTTAAATAGGATTCCGCTCAAAAACTCGTACCGTCGGAATTTGGCCATGTGTTTCTCATTATCCTTCTGTAGATAATTAAATTTCTGTACTAAATTCCAAAGGGTTCTCCCTGGTTTTTAAGTGAAATCAGAGATATGATAGCCGAATAATAATCTTAATATAGGTATTATTATACTGGTATATGATATAAAAACCTAGAAAATTGTATTATTTATAAACGTGTGAGGAATTTAATTAGAACCAGAATTAGAAAATTCAAGCCTTGATAATTTTGTAAAAAATTAAACCCAGATCTTCCGGTTAACACGCTTTAGAAAGATTTGAATATCAATATATAGAATAGTACGGGCCTTTAGAATAGATTAGTGGCGTACCTCAAGGATCCATACTCAGGCCATTTATATTTGCTTTATAATATAAACGATCCTCCGAAATTTTTTAAAATTCTGCCAGAAAATGTCCAATTAGAGGAACTTTCTTCAGTGTCTGATGCACGCTAGACACTGACACAGAAATAGTACTCTGGTTTTCAGGTTTTCATCTTAGGAGGAGCTGTAGAACAGATTACTATTCAGACAAAACAATGCAAATCTTCTAAAACTAAAACGAGGTGCGAAGAACTTGAAAACCCAATAGTTTATAATAGTACAAAAATTTGTCAGATCCCTGTAGCGTTTCCAATATTTCCTTGAATAATTTTAGCGATTTAGTCTAACAGCTAACCTATAATCGCTATTTTAAGCTTCTGATCTGAGGAGTGGACTATCCAGGAATTTTGTTTGGAAAGGGATTTAAGGAGACCTGAATAAAAACCACATTTCAATTTATTTTTATTAAAATTTGCCGTTTATTTCACCAAAAACCATTTGGCCATTGTTGGGGGTCGAGGAGTGGGCCCGAACCCAGATGGGTAGTATGGTTGTCAGACAAGAATGCAAGAGGTATATTGCCTAGCTACCATATTGGTTAAGTACAATAATCGCCCTCAAAATTATGGCATAGACCTCTATCTGAGAAATAGGAGCAGAACTTAAAATAGTGTTGGTAATTGAGCCAACCAGAAAAGCGTCACAAAATATTGAATGGTAGTTCTTCGACCTTTTTTACGTGACCTAGGCTTCTCCAGTGTCCTACCGACAATGTCAGGAGATATCTGACCACCATTGCATATACCTATATACATTGTGCTGACCTCAGCGAGATATCCTACCTGAATTTTTCTGCATAGATGCAACTACACCTTCGCTTTTCTGATCTTTTCTTCAACATGATGTTTACAGCTCAGCTTCGAATCCAAGAATAGACTCCAGAAACGTTGATCTCAGATTCAGTGAGCGTAAGTTGTTCCAATTTTTCCTAGTGAAGATAGCCTTCAATAATGGGAGCCCAGAAAATTGTAAATCGACTTCTACTATTTGCCAGGATTAAATAATTTCCAATATAATATGGCTGCTAAAAAGGCGAACTATTTAAATAATGTTATTCACTGGCAATATTAACAAAAAAGAAAATACCTTTACCTAATTTCTATAGTAATCAAAGTCCAATTGCAACTCCTACATTAAAATTAAAACTCGTTACCGAACGTTCGGTATCTAAAAGCAAACTCACCTCAGATTATCCAAAGACACAGCTCACAGAATGCCATCTATTTTCCACTAGAAAATGAACATCAACCAGTCTCACATTCCAGTAAACAAAGTGGAAACCAAAGCAAGAGCTCTATAGAATATGCTGGAGGCGCCAAACGGAAGTCCACTTCAGGCACGCTCAGGAAAACATCAATTCCAGACCGAAGAATGTGCCACCCCAAACCTGAAGTGAGCTTTTTGCTGAGATGCTTTCTCGAGCCTGAATGCCTGAAGAAGAATTTCCCTCCGTCGTCGTCCTCCAGTGGCTCTAATCCAGCTCCAGCAGTGCCTACTGCCTTCTTTCTGTTAGCTTTGTCCTCCAAAGCATAGCAGTCGATTTGGGATTTCCCTTAACGGTTGGAATTCCGATTCCCACAGAACATCAGTCTGTGTTCAACCTTCGTTCGGTTCGCGCGTGTCTGACTTGTAGTGTTCTGGATGAGTTTCACTCCAGCTCCAGTGGATTCAGCAGTCACCCAGTGAGTGTGCAGTGATTTGTGACTCGGCTCAGTAGTGTCGCGACGGAGGGTTCAGTCACTAACTGCCTCTGATCGAATTACGTAGGGTATGCGATTTGAATTTACGGTCGAGGAATTTATACAAATTTAGGAGTTCCTGTGAAGTGTTATATCCTCGAGTGAAAGTGTTAACTGTGCCCGGATACTTTCTCTTACATTCGGCCATACAGAAGGGCCCAGGATTAAGAATAGCTGGCGGTTATGAATCCCTTACTGGGGGTGTTCACCTCGACTTAGTGAAATCCGATAGGTGACCAGTGTTAAGTGTAGACAGATTTTCAGGCTTTAAGTATTGTGCATGATATTTTGGTGGCTACAGTTCTGTCGTGAGTATGGAGGAAGAACTTAGATGCCCCATTTGCAAGCAACTTTTCGCTAATCCAGTGCTCTTGCCGTGCTATCATGCTCTATGTTTGTCATGTGCTCTAGACATCCAGACGCCGTCAACAGCAACAGTTGGAGGAACGGGCACACAATTGCAGTTGCACCACCATCACCAGCCGATCCATTCCCATCATCATCCCTCGTCTTCGGCGGCTAGCACGGCTAGCTCAACGGCCAGTGCCACTGAGAGTGTTTCGTCAGATCAAGATCAGGCGGACAAAGTTAGCATACTAAGCGAGGCGGACTCGGGAGTAGTGTGCTGCACATCGCGTCCCGGTTCGTACGCTGGGACGCCAAATCTGCAAGCGCTCCTATTTCCTCCTTCCGGGGGCGCTGTATTCTCGCTCGTTTGCCCGATCTGCAGAAAGATTATTTTCTTTGACGAAGGTGGGGCTCGAAATCTTCCCCCATATCGTGCCATGGAGTCCATAGTCGACAGATTTTGCGAACGCGAAGCGCTACGGTGCCAGATGTGCGAATCGGAACCCAAGGTAGCGTCACTCGTGTGTGAACAGTGCGACATCAGATACTGTGACCCGTGCCGAGAACTATGCCACCCTGCTCGAGGTCCTCTGGCTAAACACAACCTGGTGAAACCCCGTGGTGCATCTCAAGTCAGGGAATCCGTATGCGCTGACCACTCGGAACCGCTCAACATGTACTGCCTCGGATGTAAGGCGGCCGCCTGTCCCCAGTGTATCAGTGAAACCCGACACCAGTCCCATGACATTCAGCCGATAACGACCATGTGCAAGGCGCAAAAGGTAAACTTTCCAGCAATTTGTTGAATTTGTCCGATATCAGAAGTTTCTGTTTGTCATGGCGTGTGTACTTAGTTGGGTCTTTCTGGCGATGTGAACGACTGCTGGCGAGCGGGTCAATAAATTCTAATCTACCCCATTACTCTTCTTGGTGTTGGCGTTGATAATGTTCCCCCCAACAATTCGTTACACCTGACACCGAAGGAAAACACCCAAATAAGGCACTCCTCTAGGGATTATCTTCAGGTAGTTTTTATTGGTGTCATAATTTACGCTTTAGGGTTGCTACCTGTTATGCCGCAATTTGTTTTGGGCTGATGTGCCAGGGCGGTTACCTAGTGGCGTTTGGTTTGTGACAAATTGATCTTCAGGAACTCTTCTGTGGCAGTGCAAACCAGGCACTTGTTTTTTTTTGAAAATGATGAAATGAGTTGGCATACATCACCGGAAGATTTGGATGCTCGAATGTTATGTGTGAGTTTTGTGTTCCTTTAAAACAGAAAAGGTATCTGCAGTGTCCACATTTTGATTGATCACGGCATAAATGCAGTGAGACTCAAAAAAGTCATCAGTCGAATGTCTATAGTAAGCTCTTTTGAATAGGCTTGTCTTATCCACTTTTGAAGCCTTAAGTGCTACTCTAGTACCCTCAACATTTAGGGAAGATAAATATCCGTTTAGAATACTGAAAAATTGGTCCAATTTTAAGAAGGAAATTCATATCATACCGACGATATGATATCTTTCTTAAAAGGAACTGATTCAGTAAGTGTAAATTCAAGTATCTTCCAGTTATCCTAGACAAAAGGTTGAATTGGAAAACGAATGTGGATAAATCGGTAGACTAGATATTCTAAAATCTTTCGTAGAACCTGGTAAGACAGGGATATTTTTCCGAAAACTAGCAGTTTTCTTTGCTTATTAAGGTTAGTGGGTAGATAATGGCCATATGGGTGGGTAGTGGGCGTCACATAGATCTCCAAGTAGATTTATATAAGGGTTCGTTGACGTTACTGGTTTCATTAGACCAATCAACAGCTGCTAATGAACGATAAGAGCTGTTGGGATGGACACGTCCGGACAATTAGCATAAAAGGAGTGGTTGCTAAGGGTTCCAAGGTTTCTCTCTAATACAGATAAGAATAAGAGCATAAGAACGTGCAGATATTTGGCATGTTTATGTTTTAGAAATTCTTCAGCGAGGACGGCAGCAGATCATTGCAATTCCATTTTATCAAAAACGTAGTCTTTCAAACACCTTTGGTACTGCTTAGAAATAAAAACCATTATTGCATTCATTCAACTTCCTTTAACCAGTTATAACGATTCCACAAAATACATACATGCATCATAGCCAGTAAATCCACTGTATTCTAGCGTATCTGCCTACGATCATTTGAAATTAGAAATATCTGTGCATAAGTTCAGAGCTGTCGTTCGTTTCTAAATAATGACATAACGCCAACATACTTCGAACTCCTGCTTTTATATCTGCACGTGTTTCAGATCCATCTGGAGTCACTAGTTTACCTTTTCATTCCTACTTATTAGATATAATTTTTCATTGTATCTGAACGTTCATTAAAACTCTTGAACTTTGTACCATCTTACTTAACTTTGCCGAATTCATCTCCTTTCTTCTTCTCTTTAGCTTCCTTTTCGTCCCGATGCTACAGAAGTTCTTCCAGTTTTTCCTTGAATTTCGTACAACCTTTACATTGCATGACATAGATGGGGCTGTACTTTGCTTTTCTTACGTCATATAGTAATTCAAAATCCATGTACACATGAAAAGTGCTTAAATTTATTACAAAATAATTAACCACATTACTTTATATGATACATACTACTGTTTATACGTTTATTATTCACGAACGTAAGTCAAGGGTTAGAAAGCTCTTAATTCTGAAGAGACCGGAATTAAGAGTGGTCCTGTTGAAGTTGGAAAGGGATTTGAAAATTTTACTAGACAGTACATGGCAGTACTTAGCAGTATCTTCTTATATTCGCCATGAAAATCCATTTATATATTGCGATGTCGAATACAAAATACCAATTTTCGTATCATAGTATCTTTTCAATAAGTTAAACCTTGGGTCTTGCTCATGTTCGAGCGGGTTTTCATTTTCAACAGTTGCAGTATAGAAAGATGAATTGCATTTCCTGAGGGTGTAATTAATTTGTAAACTTAATAAAATTTGGTTTTTAATCAAAAATTAAGGAAACGCTTGTAAAACAACGATAAAAGCTGGTTAATGCCAGTGACCCCTTAGTTGTTTTTATGTCGCAGGAATCTTTTCCTAACAAAATTATTTTTTGTAACCAAACTAAGAACCCTAAAAAAATGATGTTTGCACTCATTAAAAACTCATCGGAAGTGATAATTTTTTTCCGTGGCTATTTTTCTTCTTAACTCCGCCAGCACTGATAAAAGGAACTCAAAAGGACTTCTTTATTTAGGTTCCTTTTTTTTAATGATATTAACTGTTGCCTGCGGATTTTCTTCATCACTTTTAGTAATGAAAATTAATGACAAAGTTGTTAGAGGGCTAATTACTTCCTTGCTCCCTTAAATTTATTTTCGGGGGTTCATTTCTATAGGTCAAAAAAACGTTATAATTCTACTTTTAATGGGAAGCGTTACTGTTTAAGAACGAAATGGCTACTCAGAAAGTCTTCAGAGACCCTTTTTTTTCCTTCTTTATTGGTAATGAGATTTTCAAGGGGCTATTTTTGTTTTGTGTTATAATTAGCGGCATTTAGCTTTTGGTTATTGGATTTTAGGTAAACACGAATACCAATAATAGACTTAAACGTTTTTGACTGTTGGTGAGAAAAGGTTTTGCCTCAGTCCAAAATCATAAATTAGAAAGCAGTTAAAAAGACCATAGTCTCTGAAATGAATACCAATTTTCTTTGATCTCTCTACAAAAAAAAGCAATAATCCTACTCAGGAATGTTTGTACTCGTCTGGTCAAAGAATTTTTCACTCGATCTCTTTTTGCAATTTTAACCAACAACCGAAAATATTCAACAAAGTGGAAAAATATTCAAAACTCTTCAGGAAATCTACCCTCAATTAGTCGAACAATTTCCAGAAAAAGCGCGCTTAAAACTGAATCAAATCTTATCAAGCGTAGCAGCAAAAACAATCACGCAAAAAGCGATATAAACCCGGTGCACTGGTTTCAAAAGCACCACCACATTGCCCTGAGGTAGAAGAAGCACATAATCATCATAGAGTTGAAAGAATAAAAAAACCACCCCTGTGGCATTTAGGGAAAATGTCCTTAAACAGGTCTCGGTAATGTTTGTTTTATTCCGACACAGAATCTCCCCTTGCCCCAATCATTTTTAGCCCATGGCGATCATAGTAGCTCTCTCTTGCCATTGTTGTTGCTGTATTTCTGCCTAATTTAATTCAGCAAGTACAGTACCGGGCAGGGCACTGAGAGTGCTTACAGCACCAAAAACAACAAATACTGGTTTTACTCACATCACGGGCAAGGAGGTCCCATCAGCCTCTAACAAAATCGATACAGGATACAGTAATGGGAGCACGCTACCCACTTTCTTTTAACCATGCCATGGCCAAGGAGCGATAGTAAGATGAACGATAATTCCAGCAGTAAAAAACGACTCCCACACCCACTTCCCCCATTGTTCGGTTTTCCTGATTTTTTGCACGCTACGTTGGGCTGGAACGTGTGTTATACTATTATTCCTCGGTGGATCCTTCAGTGCAGTGTGTAAGGAGCTCATAAGATAAGGATGGGGTCGTAAATGACTTAAAGTAGGCAATTCCGTTCTTCTCCATATTTTTGTATTTTGATTGCGCGTTAAGAAGCCTCTTTAAGGGCTCTTTATAGCAATCCTGCGGCACGGTCTGCGCAAATGTGTACAACAAGCCGTTACACCCCGAATTTTGGGGTTTCCTCTTACAAAATAATAACGATAATAAACCCTCAGACAGTACATGCTACGGGGTACAAGTCTTTAACACGCCGTGAATAGATGAATACAAATCCGATTCCATTCCCATTCTTTGATGTCGTAATTCATTAAAAATGTTTGCACTCGGATAAAATCTTCTTGTTTAGTCCTTTACTGAAAAGGAATTCCCCCAGGTACAATATGGTGGTGAAATCGGTACAATTTACGTGCTTTGAAACTTATATGCTTTGGTATTTGTGGTAGAGTGTAATGCTCTTGCATCTTATCCTTGTTTTTTCCTCCAATTATTTCAGCCCTCTTGATATTTTTTTGCAGTCGTAGAGCACGAATTGTTAGAGATATTGTAGAAAAAAAGTGCGCAACAGAATTCACCTTTGTTTATAGGAACAAAAAGACCATTTGCTGCTTGTTCTCTGTTGGGTTCATTAATTTTGGAAAAAATTAATGTTGTCGTGAATAGAATCCAAGATATGGAGAGAGTGAAAAAATATTTTTCTCCAAAGTTTTTTTACAAATTGGAACTTCGATTTCGGAAATAAAAAAATAGGCTCCCCAGACCAACAGGAAATATTCGCTGCAGTGGCGACAACGAAAATTTCGCGTAGAAAATTCGTATGCCTACCCCCACCAAAGCACCATTTTTAAAATACTGATTGATGATTTTACGTAATTCACTTCTGGGTGTCCAGAAGGTATAATTTGACATCATCAGCATATTCAATTATAGTTGATTTTAATCCGATAGAATTGCTGTCGTCATTGTACAAAGAGAATAGCAACGGGCCTAAGATAGATCCTAAAGGTACACCCAAGGACAAATGCACACTGGCGGAGCTATGCTTTGAAAAATGAATAATCTTGGCGGCTATTCAAATGTCCCGATAATCAGATGTAGTTAATATAAAATTCAGTATGTCAGTTGTTAAGGACAAAAGCAACATCAAGAAACGTACAGTAAGCAGCACCCTTAGAAGATTACACTAAAAATGAAACAAGATAATCACAAACTCCAAAATATAACTTTATTTATTTTAAATTGTATAAAAATGCCTGAAAGTTTGAAAAATTATTAAAGTCAATTAAAATTGAATTTAAAGTAAGAAGACATTCCCATTCTGAAATATCCGGGAATTGAGCAATTCCCATTTCTATAGAAGGGTCAGTCTTAAAGTAATTTAACGCTTCTAGATTTTCACTTATATAATTCCTACACAAACTTCAATATCTTTCCTTTAAATTCCACTTAATACCTT
>QYTT01084050.1:62050-85046 GCA_006980735.1 Dasypogon diadema
TCCCATTCTTTGATGTCGTAATTCATTAAAAATGTTTGCACTCGGATAAAATCTTCTTGTTTAGTCCTTTACTGAAAAGGAATTCCCCCAGGTACAATATGGTGGTGAAATCGGTACAATTTACGTGCTTTGAAACTTATATGCTTTGGTATTTGTGGTAGAGTGTAATGCTCTTGCATCTTATCCTTGTTTTTTCCTCCAATTATTTCAGCCCTCTTGATATTTTTTTGCAGTCGTAGAGCACGAATTGTTAGAGATATTGTAGAAAAAAGTGCGCAACAGAATTCACCTTTGTTTATAGGAACAAAAAGACCTTTTGCTGTTGGGTTCATTAATTTTGGAAAAAATTAATGTTGTCGTGAATAGAATCTAAGATATAGAGAGAGTGAAAAAATATTTTTTTCCAAATTTTTTTACAAATTATTACTTCGCTCCCTACCCTACTACCCTCACCAAAGCACCACTTTTAAAATACTGATTGATGATTTTATGTAATTCAGTTATGGGTGTCCAGAAGGTAATTGGACATCATCAGCATATTCAATTATAGTTGATTTTAATCCGACAGAATTGCCGTCGTCATTATACAAAGAGAATAGCAACGGATCTAAGATAGATCCTAAAGGTACACCCAAGGACAAATGCACACTGGCGGAGCTATGCTTTGAAATATGAATAATCTTGGCGGCTATCCAAATATCCCGATAATCAGATGTAGTTAATATAAAATTCAGTATGTCAGTTGTTAAGGACAAAAGCAACTTCAAGAAACGTACAGTAAGCAGCACCCTTAGAAGATTACACTAAAAATGAAACAAGATAATCACAAACTCCAAAATAGAACTTTATTTATTTTAAATTGTATAAAAATGCCTGAAAGTTTGAAAAATTTGAAATTAAAGTCAATTAAAATTGAATTTAAAGTAAGAAGACATTCCCATTCTGAAATATCCAGGAATTGAGCAATTCCCATTTCTATAGAAGGGTCAGTCTTAAAGTAATTTAACGCTTCCAGATTTTCACTTATATAATTCCTACACAAACTCCAATATCTTTCCTTTAAATTCCACTTAATACCTTTAAATTTGTTGTCTTGAAATAATTTTCAATTCCCATTTATATGTCGTAATGACATGCGTCTATGACCACCACAGCTGTCGTCACATTGGCGCTCAGTCAATGGGTGGGAACAAAATTGCTTTATTAGGCGTGAAGACGAAGATGTGAAGACTTGAGTCTCTTTTATTACCGGGCAAAGGCAATCCAACTGCTAGTGTTTGGGCTTGGGGCACTCCCTCCCAAGGAATTCTTCTTTTCATATTTCTCGACTGAAAAGAAATCATCAAAATGCCACAAAGGAGACACTTCGTGACTTCAATCTGAACAAAAGGCATAGACTCCCATGGTCTTCACCTCATCTCATTATGATTTGGTGATGAAATTTAATCAAAACTCATTAAAAATTTGACAAAGGATCCAAATCCAGAAGAGATTTAAACGTTTCCTCTGCTGCAGAATGAAAATTTCATTTTCAATCTATTGACTCCAAAATATGCGGGGGGAGAAAATAATGCTTTAAGGAAAAAGATATGAAGTTCATTTTCCGAGCGGGAGGTAATTTTTCACTTTCAATTCTGGGTTCCATTAGACTTTGCGTTGAAAAGTCTGAAGGATTGCCCTGATAACGTAGATAAGATTGAATGGAACAAATCGTAAAGTGGAAGTTTCCTGCCATACACACATATGTTCGCAAACGGATAAATTGGTATCCTGAAGGGTTCGATAAGCAGAACACATTTCATCAGCCGTTTTCTTTTAGGGCTTCCACCGACAATAGATGAGGCTTAAATGAGGGCGCAGGCTAAGACTGAAGAAGCCCCCAAGCACCTTGGTAATCTGATTAAATCCGAATCCGAATGCTCTTTGATTTTCCCATTTCTCTTTGCAAACTTGTGTCGTCGTCGTAGTAGTCCCATTCATCTTGGGATCTTGTCTTTAGTCCTGTTCTGTTTCTGATTGTTCTTGCCAGCACTTATGAAGCCGGCAAAAGAAGTGATTTATTGTCGGCAATCTTCATGTTCCTCTCAACAAGAAATAAACATCGCCTGATAAAAATTAATCAGGCCGAACGGATCGACCATTACCGATGACATAAAAAAAGTTTGATAAGCTCCAAAGGCGCTTACCGCGCTCACTGAATAAATTACTGCTATTGGTGAGCAGAACGTTGTCTACGGGTGGCTGATTGCCAGCTGTGATTGTTTTAAATGATCGATGAAATAGCGCATTTCTACCAGCATGAGGCCACATCATAGAATTCCGGGAGCGGGAGCTCGTATTCATAAAGTCTATGGCACTTTAAGTTCCAGGAGTATACCAAGTAGGTACAAGATTTCAGCGCTTTTTAAATAAATGAGATTCTATGGATGGACCATCATTTATCTACTTCAATTAGGCGATTATTGATTTATGGTTAGACTATCAGATTAGCTGAGCCATGTTAAGGGGCTTTCAGCTCTTGCTATTGATAAGGAGTATTCGTTTTTTGTTCACCAGATTTCAGTGATTTCTGATAGACTTTATACGTGGGGCACAGTGTTAGATAACTGAGGGAAAAAACGATAGCTATCATTTGGGGGGCGTTTTCTTCAGTGATGGAAAACAAACAAGAGATTGCTCTTAACTTAATTTATCTAAAATAACCTCGAAGTAAAAATTCCATATTTATTTTAATATGTATATTTCTTAAAATGCCTGTACTCCAAAAACAGGCCGGAAAATGAAGCTATATTTAAGCTTGTAACTCTTGGTGAGTGTATCTCTAAAAGTTCGTTGCGATAAGGAAAACCGCTACTTCGTTATTTTTGTTTACGTTGCGAGTATTCAATTATGATATGAGTTTTAATTACCCAATGAGTGCTAAAAACAAGCAGTTAAATGCGGAAATAGTTGTAATTATCTTATCTCATTAGAAAAGTGGAAAAACTTTTTTTAAGGTATTACCTAAGCTCAGGGAAGAAAATTACGGAAAGGGAGATTGAAAATTTTAACCTGACAAATGTTGCAAGTGATCCACAATTTTTGGCATATCATTTTTACTGTGCAACATCCCAGTGGCTTCACAAGTATAATTCTTGTCAGTAGAATTGCCTCAACCACTGGTACCCAGATAAATCGCCGTGTCTTGTGCGGGATTCGAACCCACGATCGCAGGGAAGAAAATCTGTATACGTTCGCTTCAGACCGCTCGACCAGCGGCGTGAAAGTTTTGCACATCAAATTTGATTCCAAATCTGGGTCTCTGCAATGGAATGTACTATATCCAGGAGAGCACACCTTTATACAACATCAGGCATTCGTCGATGGATAAATCTCTTTCTGGGCTTAGAGATGACATAAAAAAATTATTCAAGTATTGACAATTTGTCTATATTTTCAATAATTTTGGATTCGGATGTGTATCCTTGTTGAAAATATTATTATCCACAAAATGAATGAATTTTTTCAACCAAAAAAATCTCTTTTGTGCAAGATATTTTTCGAAAAAAATGGTGTATGCCCATGAAAGCCTCGGGATAGTCACGAAATAGTTATAACAAGTTCATAAGTTAGGACATCCTAGTATAGAATTAAGATTGGTCAAAATGTGAGAACCATGCGGAAGATTATACAAACTATAAATAATATATTATACGAACTATAAAAATAAAGATGCACTCAAAATAATCATCGGAGCTGAGATTATTCTACTATGACTTATTTATTATTTTCGTAACATTCGTACTTGTAATAAGAGTAGTTTTTTCCTTTTTAAAAAAAGATTATTGATTTTGATTATGCGCTTAGAAAGAAGGGAATGAAATTTAAATTTGAGAATTTGAATCCCTAACTTTTAATAACAAAAGAAGTAACACTTGATTCATTAATAATTGGTAAGAAGTGACTTGTCTGTCATTAAAGTGATTAATGCCATCCACCTGACCTGAAAACTCCATGGCACGTACATCTTTCAAAATAGCAGTGAGTGTTACGAAATCTCTGCAAGGCCATACATTCAGTTTTCAGTGTATTTAGTACCAGCAGAATTAAACAGTCGCTTAACGTTGACAGTGAGATATTGCTAAGGAATCACTTTACCGTTCAAAGGGGAATAATTCCACTTAATCCAATTAAAACGAGAAGTCAAAAAATCCCGAGGACAGGCATCGAATTATTTTCAATAAACTTAAGCATCTCAACCTGAATTAGGCCTTTTTCAACTTCCATCTAAGGGCAACAATGCACAGCATGTAACCAGCTTTAGGTCATTATAATACAGCTGCCGAGATACCATAGAAGTTTCTCAATACCAAGTCATTGGGCACGCATTCATCAGAATTTTATTTAACTGGCAATTGTCCTTCTGCGGAGTGACATCGCCGCTGCATAAAAGAAGGATTAAGGCAGTAAGATCTCCAGGCGCCAGCCAATGTTTATGACACTGCCTCCAAGGAGATTTAACTCAAGCCTGGGGCATGTGTTGCTGTAAACAACTGGACTGAGAAAAGACAGCTTCCCGGTGGCTTCGGGGGGAGAAATTGTACTATGCATCCCAATGATATGACGGGAATTTGCAGACAGTGTTTCCAGACGAATCAAACAATGTATGGAGGAGGAGGTTGGGTGCAGGAGACAGAATAGCCCTTGGCGGGAGGTGAAATTTACATTTCATGTAATAAAGGGACGGAGGAAAATCAACTGTTAGGGTGGTGTATATCCAGGGGGTGATTCCTTGAGTTCCTCAATTTACTGATTTTACTAAATGGAACCATATTGCATTGCAACTGCTGAGCTGTTGCCCTTTTATTGAGCTTCTCCGGTCTTGTTGTATATTTGAGTGTGCATTTGAAAGGGTAACCTCGCTTTAGAGTTTAGACTCTTTCAAGTACATACTGGAAGTACCTACTGAAATTCGGTGAATTATTGTTCTCGGATATCCTCAAGGGATGCTGATCCTTTCAATCTATTTTGGAGTTTGCTCGTTTGTGAAATTGAATTTCACAAAGCTGTGAACTTTTTAATGAAATACTTCCATTAGATTGAAGCACGGTTTGTTGTGTTTTGAATACTTTTAAAAGATTTTCAGGCTTACATTTAGAAAAAAGGGATATATATATATATAGATATGTGTAGCGAGTTTTAGTTTACTTTTACTTGAAAGTGAGATAAGAGCACAAACGTTGTTTCCTTTCTATCGATTCTAAAATTACTATTGCATTGCTTTGCATTGATTGGTGTTGGCTTCTTTTTCCCTGCGATAGATTTCAATAGTGGTTAAGGACTTTAAATTTACGAAATTCACGTTTAGAGAGAAATTTTGTAGGTTTAGATACATTCATAGTTATCAAATAATACTGAAGATACTGACAATGAAATCGTGACAAAGTCGCTCGGATGAAAGATCTTATTGACGAAAATAATATTGTCAGTTTTTAGTGTGATAAATAGCTTTAGTTGTGATGGATTATGAACACTATATAGTTTGTAGGATGGGAATTTATTAGTTTCAAATCAAGAGTTTGGAGCACATACTTCAAAATACAAGTATTTCTGTTATTATTTAAAATATTGACGTTCAAATCACCTCCTATTATGATATTCTCACAGTTTCAAGGTCATTTTGGAGGTTCTTTATTACCATATCATCAAAAAAAATTCGGAGGACAATAAATAGCCGTTAATACAATTTAGTTAAAATCACTGGAGATCTCAATGTAGACGTACTTGAGGATATCACCAATATCTAATCGATATACCACTCTAGAAGTTTCAGAACACAGTAGAGCATAGATTTCAAAGCCACAAAATAGTTTTTCCAACATATCGACCTTCCCGCGTACACTTCGGGTATTTTGAAAAAATGTGGTATAACGCATATCGCAATTATATTACACTAAGTATAGAATCTCAATAAACAAATTGTATATGAAAGAGTAGCACCTAACTGTTATTATTGCAAATCAAAATATTTATCATCTAATTTTTAACGAATTAGCGACAGTGCACAACTTTTTACCCCAAAGACAAAAGTAAATTTGAATCCAGCTGAATATTAGTAACTTCCTCATGCGATAAGTTTCTAATAAATTATAAATCAGATTATATTAAATGCAATCACTCAACAAGATTAAGGCTAGACATAAAAACTCATGATTCAATTGAATCTTCTTTTCGAAAAGTGCGATGCCGAAAGCATTTTTAATTGAACCCAATGAAATTAAACTCATGGGCTGTGACCAATTTCTTTGCAAAAATTGAATTCAATGCCAAATTCCCTCAGGCAGAACCCGTCCATTGCAAATTATATAACTTTTCCTTAACCAACAGATAGACAGTATCTGTCCTTACGATGGAGACACATTCCAAAATCAAATCACGTCCCATTACGAGTAAATGAAGATCAATGGATTCTTCCGAATATCCAAGAGAAGATTTTTCTGTCCGTCAGTAGTGGTTGATGAAGCGTTTGTTTAATGCTGACACTTTTCAATACTATTCTTGAGACAAGTCTAGCTCTGAAAGGATGGTAAAAGGGAGCAGTCATGCATGATAGTGTGCGAATGTTTCCTTAACTCCCGACTTTACAGCACATCCAGATCAGGAAAAGATGTCTCAGTCGCAATAGAACTGAATGGGCATAAATTACCAATGAATTCCAGTTGTCCAATATTTGTGTGAATTCAGTTACGGCCTGTCAAAGAGCGAGTTGAGCAATTAAGGCCGTAATTCAGATGACAGCCGATGAATACTGACTATGGTCTGAATTGGAGCATTCATTACTTAACTTGTCACCTCCTAGATAGTATTAATGAATGCTCCAGACATAGGCATGCCAAAGATGCAACATTCTGACAAAGTCAGGCAATCTGAAATAAATAATTTTGCGGTGCACTGCAAGATATTTCAGAAGGCGAGTCTCAATCTCAAGGGGTAACAGATTGCACTCGAAAGAAGCTCAAAGGTGAAAGATGTGTTCATGGGCAACAAAGTATGGTTGATTACATACTGAACTGAGGTGGAATCACAAGAAGCTCATTCGTCACTTCGAGAGCATCCAAGTATGCATGAGCTTTAGGGAAGCATCCTTTCTAGAATCTTGGATCAGCATACAAAAGAACCATATCCCATGACATATGCTCTGCATTTACACAGTTTCTCCTTGTGCCCGAAGTGATGTATTCACACACACATCCACCATTATACCAAAAGTACGGAGAAAGAATGCAGATTCCATTCAGAGGGGTTCATGGACCGTGAAATGAGGTTATGTTGAACATGTTTCGGTGATTTATGAGACGGTTTTAATGACAGTAGAGTATCCGGACTCCGGAGAACAAAACGTAGTGAAAGGGGAGAAATTTACAAAAGGACTCCAAACGGGAATATTGCAAAATGATTCCTGCATAAGTAATCAGGTGAAAACGGTGAAAGCTCTGGAAAAAATATCATCGATATATCACCAGCTTTTTTCTCAATATGTTGCTATTTTCGATATAAAACTCATGATAAATTGTTGTGCAATTTTTCATCTCGTTTTTATTTTTTATTTTTAAAAATTTGCAACCGAATTGTATTCACTCGAGTCTTTTAATTGTTCAGATGGGAATTGAAATTTACATGAAGGTTGAGGGCCTGGGAAATAACGAATTGGAGCGGAATTCATATTTTTTCGCTTGTTATGTTTAATACGGAAATGAATCTCGAAATATACAAAAAATACGTGATACAATTATTAATACTATAAAATATGTTTTCAAAATTTTAAATG
Source organism: Dasypogon diadema (assembly GCA_006980735.1). NCBI lineage: Eukaryota > Metazoa > Arthropoda > Insecta > Diptera > Asilidae > Dasypogon > Dasypogon diadema. The sequence goes on from QYTT01084050.1 coordinate 69,858, forward strand.
CAAGGGGATTTGATATACGGGCTTCAATTTGAGCTTAAAATATTTGAATTTTGATCTATCAACCAAAATACGTTTAGAATATTGAAATATCGTTTGACAAGGATGCTAATAGTGCAATGGATCATGTATTAGCCGATGATACATGGAATGTCATCAAATCATATTGGCGTCTATCATTTGTCGAATTTATTAGTACAGGTTAATGCCTTTAGTGTATTGCATGTATCTCTCGTATACTCTACTCTAGTGTTTCTGAAGATGAACACATAGAGTTAACAACCTTAAGTTTTTGCAAGCCATTCACAACTTTACCAATTTTTTGAGAATGTATAAGTTTGGTTTCCGTCCACACAGTCTCTACAGAATTCGTTGGAAGAAACACCTATACGCCTCGCATTCATACCATTTTTGGTTGTGTTCTATTACGACGGCCGTGATATTAATAAAGGAAATTGTTTTTTTCTGAGCAAATTCTTGGCCACAGCTATCCTGAGATTTCGGTAATAGTGAGCCTTATCCTTGTATCGTTAGCTACTATAATAACTTACCAATATCTAAGCCCTTATATCTGCGAAATGGCTTCTAAGATATCTGTCGAAAAATTGGCTGCAGTGCTTCAAAAAAGGGTTCCTACAATGAATCAAGGGGATTCGAAACGGGCACCTCATGAAACACAAGCTATTAATGCACTGGTTATAATTGTTATCTCACATGAAAGGTTTTAGCAAATATTTAGAAGGCGTTGATGAGTCATTTTGAGAAATAAAAAAATGGTATAGCTGATTGGGATATTATATAAAATCATTATTCTCTAATGATATGGTTTACTTTTTCCCGAATTTTTTCTAAAATGATTTTCGTAGGTCGATGGGCAATATATTATTTTATGGAGAGACTTGTTCATTTTAACTTGGTATATTAATACCGACGAAGTTGCAACCGCTTCTCGGGAAAGGCTCACGAACTCAGGAATTTGGAAACAGAAATTGGACTCAAGGTATTTAGTTGAATATGGAACGCATTTCACATTTATCTACTAAATGAAAACCCAGCTATTGTTATTGTCGTGTGCTGCAACATTGCCAGCAAACAAGATAATACGAGTTTCAAAATAAGTGGTTATAGTTCGCGAGCCATTCGAGGGTTTTTTGTCAGTAAAAGGGAACCTGGCCGCATTCGAAATTTGATGAAAAGCTATTAAGTCTGTGTTCAGGAAATTTCCTAAGCTTAATTAAAGCATTTATCTTTTGATATATATATATTATTGAACAGTGGTATTTGTGATTATTGGAAAATTTTTAAAGTCACTCTGAGTTCGTCTAGGTCTTCCAATAGTTTTTCTACAAAGCATTATTTTACACTAAGGGAATAGTCAACGTGCCAAACCAATAAATAGGTTAAGTCGATTATTTCAAAATATGAATCGCTGTTGAAGAATTTTAAATTACTGCTTTCATATCCAGAAAATATTTTTACAACTGTAAACAGATTAGGGATAACTTATGGATGACCGTGATGGTACCCATCCAAACTTAGTTTGAAGGTATAGGAAATAGGGTTCACTTGTTTTGTATGTCATACCTAAAAGATATATGGGAATTATCTACACAGACCATATTCTGTCCAAACTATTTTAGTAATTTTACATTGAAAAGATAAAAGAAAATAATATAGTTCTCGTAATAAGGTTTCCTTATATCCAAACCACAGAAACTGGCTAATATTTTTTTGTGCAATGGAATAAAATTTTTTATAATATATTAGCAGAAATATTGAGGAAAAAATGAATAGTATTAGTAATCTTTTTGTCTACTACAAAAAAAAATATTTCTATGTGAAATGCAGAGCATAAAACGAATTCAAATTTTTCCTATTTTTTCGTAGATTACCGAACATTCTCATTATTTATTAAATTTAATAATTAAACTAGATTATGTTGTCAAAAATTTGACCTATATTCTCGGGAAATTGGAACTTTCCTACACCTCTTTTCTATAATTACTTTTTAATGTATACGACTGTTCTAGGCGTTATGTTCACAAGAGGAAAATTAATTAGAATTGTAATTAGTTCGGCTTATTGTGGCGAACAGCATACTAATAAGACTTAATTAACATTAATGGAAGTGGTGCACCAGGCCAAATTTAGTTTTTTTACTTGTATTCTAGAACGTTAATGTATGGTAAAATGTGTACCTTGTAAATTCGGTTTATTTACCAAAGTAATGAGGGTGTGCTAAAAAGTGGTATGGAAATCCAATTAACTAAAATACTTTTGACTCATTTTCGGATTGTTCAATCTATTCAAAATTATTCAATTATATAAACCTATACATGTTAGATAATACCTTAGACAGACTATTTTCATAATGACTCCACCATTTGAAATGAATCCATTTGAAAAATATCAAGTAGGCTTCCCTTAATTCTCAAATAATTTGTCATAAAGCCAAAGCAAACATTTCTGTATATTATGATTTTGTCAAAATGCTAATTTGGAGAGCTTGTTCAAATCATTTTGAAACCTACTTGATATTTTTCAAATGAGGTCATATCAAATGGAATCATTATAAAGATAATCTGTCTAGGGTGTAAGATTCTATTTTAGATAAAATTGCCTATAGTATTTGCTCTCGCAGAAATGTACAAAAAGTTCTTAGAAAAGGTAAATGTGAAGCTAAAAAATAATTACCCACAGATGGATAGATAAAAATTAATCTTTTTCCCAACAAATTGGACTCACTGATTATACTGTGGATTTCGAATTGCTTACTTACTACAACATGCAATAATCCAGAAATAATTAAAAGCATAGATTCGAACTTCTAGAAGCGATTACAAATTTGCTTTGGGCAGAATGGTCATTATTTAAAGGAGAGTATTTTTCATGTATAAATAGTGGTATTAAATAAATTTTAAACCAAAAATTAATGGAGTGGTATTACCTACTTTAAAAGCGTCCGTTTTCCGTGACCCGGGAAGTTTGCTACGTTTGTGGTTGGATTTGTTACGCTTTCAGGATAATTGAAAACGTGGTAACCACTTTACATACTAATTAGCGGCGATATGCTGCCCTGTTCACTCGCCAGATTTGTCTGTATCATTCACTATTTAAGAAGCACAAATTTCCATAGAAAGCTCTTTATTGTCCTATTTAAATGCTAATATAATGGAGGCAAGATATACACTGCCTTCGAGAATAGTTTCACAATTTTTCGTTTGTAAAATCCACTCCAAAATAAATGCAAAATTATGTGAACTCTTATTAAAAGCAACTAAGGCAGATCAAACAAAACAGAAAAAAAACATATACAATATAAACAAAGGGACCGCTTCCTTTATTGGCAATTTCGTTGAAACCTCACATCCTACAGCAATAAAACTCTTCTGTGTTCCTCTGTAATCTCTTACTTATCTAAATTGATTGTCATTTTGGTCCAAAAACAGACAAAAGCTTGTCATCCATCCAACAACTATTGTCAACTGTGTTCATCAACCCAAGCCCAAGACCATATTGAATAGGTCCCTTTTCCTTGCGTGGTCAAATCACACTTTACGTCCATTCATTCTTATTTCAGTCCAGCACCCATTTGTCTGTGGTTTATTGACGGTATTCGAATCACACAATACACAGCAGTCGGCAATAAAACTGAAAGGACACAGCCGGAAATTGGGTAGCCTCTTAGGATGCCCCCAAAAAGAAGTATAGTAAGAACGTATCTGCAAGGATGCAAGAAATGGACCAAATGGCACTTTCAAACTTCATCGTAAAATGAGATCATTTTTCTGGCTGGTCAGGATAGAATGGAATATATGGGTGTATGTTCTGCCCGTCTTATCCGCCCGTATACTTTAGTGCAATCTGTTATGGCTGACCATTTTGGAAAGGATCCACTTTGTGGCTTTTGAAAGGATACATTATTCCGTGGAACTTCTGTTTTGTATGTCCGGTTTGGCACGCAATGACTGATTTTATTTCCATAATAATTATTGCCCTCGGCTGACAATAGCATGATAAGAACGTAAACAGTTCTGCCTGGGAGGAAACAACTATGTGGAAGCAAACATGCATATGCATAGTCTTCAAGGAACATACATAAGTGGACGAAGACGTCACATTTAGCCAGTAAAGTTTATGGGTATGTTCTCGGACCAGACCCTCGAATGCCACACTTGAGAATTGGTCATTGTAAAACAACAACGCTTGTGTTGTGATTTAACTGCTTCCATTGTTTACATGATTAACAATTGCGCATGCCGGCCGTGATAATAAAAAAACATCAAATGGTGAAACAAAGAAAATTGTGAAAAGCGGAAACGTTGCATTGTTTCGTTCAGTCAATAAACGAAAACAACACACGCCAGTCGCAACATATTTTTCATTGCTGGATGAAAACATTGAATTTCTGATGATAAGGAACCGCCATGTGCCGGACTCAAAGAGATTCTAATTTAATTACGAGATTGGTTGACTTTTTGTCAGGGGTTGAAGGGACAGGGGTCTTCGTACCAGTGCAAATTTTAAACCCTTCAATTTAAATTAGCCCTACTCACTGCATACTCGCTAAAATGTTTACATCGCCTGGAGGCGGACTATTAAAGACTTGCTGATGACAACCCTCCGTTCAATTTTGCCCGAATAAAAAACTTTTTCTATTTCCCATTTCTGCCTAATAATTCATCCATATTTATGCTTTGGATGGACCAACCCCCCAGTTTTCAACATGCGGTACTGGTGTCCTTCAAACTTTTTGCTTGTTGCTTTTTTGAGTGGGCCGAGGGTGATGGACGGTTTTTGCCTTGATTTTTTTCCGAAAAGGTTTAGACTTTGTCAACTTCCGTTCCCATCAGGGTTTTAATATCGTTGAGCTTGTGAAGGCAAAGCATGTGTAACAAGAAGTTGTTTTGATACAAGGGTTAGCTTCAGGTTGTTGACTGACAGTTCCTAGATGAAAAGGAGAATAAATGACAGTTGCAAAGTTGATACTGAGATTTTATAAAAGTTTTTGGGTCTAGGGTTTAAATTGTAATTTATCTTTCTTTTGGGCATAAGAACTAAAAAAATCTTTCAGAGACAAATTCACGAATAAATTTCTTTGTTTTCGTTAAATATTTGAAATGAAAGAATTTCTATTTAGCTCAAGAGGAAAGTTAAATAGAATTTGAAATTTTTACATTAGAAGGCAATCTTATGAATATTTTCTGAATTCTTTGATCCGTATGGACTGAAAAGTATACTAAAATTTTTCATAATCGATTTAAAATTGTTTAGTGCGGAAAGAATACTATACTATATGTACTAATAGAAATAGATTATTTAATGCTAATCGAAGATTCAAAACGAAGGAAAATGGCTTCCACATAATTTTCTGCGGGGAGTTGTGACTGACGATGAAAAATGGATTTACTACGATCAACCATCGACATCCACATCGAGGCGGAATATTCATAGTCACAAGGTAATGTTATGTATTTGGTGGTATCAAGAAGGCATGGTGTATTGCGAGATGTTAAAACCAAGTGAAACTGTTATGAAAGACCAACAATACCAACAAATTAATCGACGAATTGGTGCGAAAAGGCCAGTAATGACCAGTAACCGATGTAAAGTGATATTGCTGCATGATAACGCAAGACCCCATGGTGCTAGGGGTGTAAAAGAAACCTTGTTGGACCTTGAATGGGGAGACCTCCTGTAGGCAGCGTATTAAAAAGTCTTTGGACCTTCCGATTATCACCTGTTCAGATCGATGCAGCATGACCTTGAAGTGACACGCTTTCGAAATTATGAAAAAGTCCAAAACTAGGTCATATCCAGAACTCCATATGCAGGAATATGCACGGAAAGATAGTTTCATCTTGGCATTGCCGGTTACTCAAGATTACGCATTTATACTGCGGCCAACCACAGGGGCTTGTTACAGCTGCTTTTTCTCTCAGCCTTCCAACCTCATACCACCTCGCAATTAGGTTGGTTATTCTTAGCTTCACTGTTTCACTCCAATTGTGTCTGTTTTTATGAGGTAACATGGTAACCATCCACTAAGTAATCTAATTATCCTGGATGAGCCCAATGATGTGGGTGTTTTCGTTTCATAATAGCTTCCTGGGACTCTAAACAATTTAGGAATCTCTTATAATTTGAACGGAGACATGATTAAATGTTGTATTTTTGGTAAATTAGTACATATAATAAGTGTAAGTGGGTGGTGGGATCGAAATTATGTATATTTTGAGGAGTTATTCAATTCAGAAAATGGTTTCTAATATCAAATTGTTTTCATCAAGAATTACGTATTTTTAGCAAAGTATTTTTGCTTTGAAAATCGGCAATTAACTGTTGCCTTTGGAAACGCTGAGGATAGGTAAAAAAAATCTGTTAAACAGGAAATCTCACCATTATTGCCAGGAGTTTTTCTATCCAGAAAAAAATTTAACACGTTTTCTATTTGCGTGCTGTGGTATACAAGTCATTTCCTTTGATGTTTCCATTTTACATATTACCACATTATTTTCCTAACAAATTCATGGCCCATAAAAATATTTCCTTGAAACCATCATCAAGTGACAACTGCTGTGCATGCAATCGTTCTGCCACGCTAAAAAATAAAAGAGTGCCTATAACCAGTGCACGTGTTGTTCAATTGCATTGTGCATCCCTCCATGGAGAATATTACCGAAATAATTTCCCTTGAATATATTTACGTAGTCATCATTGTGGAAAACATTTGAGCATTATGGGGTTGGGGTTGGTGAACTGGCAGGTTCAGTACATTCCTTGGTGCAAGGTTACACACAATTTTCCATTCAAATACTGGCACAAATCCATTTGAAACATCGTGAAACGGGGTGGAAAGCGATTAGATGAAATTTAATTGAAATTTTACTTCGCCAACGGATTCCATAGGAGCGCTGTGCGTGTTAGACGTAGCTCCCGGAAAATCTAGACAGTTTTGTACGGACCTCGAGTGATTGATGGTCTACGAATTGGATCACGTAAAATTCCTTGCAGTATTTGCTGCTTTGTGTCTTCGTTTCGGGGGTATACCTAAGACCCTCTCTTGCCACGTGCTTTTTATTAAAATCCGTTATTAAGCTCGGATTATTGATTGCACTTGCACGTGTTTACACTTTTCATATAGTGGGAAGAAAGCCGCCCAAAATATAGGGGAGAATGGAGTGCCCGTCTGGATTGGACACGAAGGAATTGCTACTGTCCCCTAGTATTAAATAAATTAAGCCGCGTAGGAAAAATTGAGTCATTTATAAACTGAACAGTACACAGGCACACATCTTCGGTTGGTCTATATCCGAAGATACTTTTTCCAGTTTCCGCAATCAGTGACGACGACGAATACGAGCAGAAAATGCAATTTGCATGGTAACGAGCTTCATTTGATTTCTCGGAATTACTTTTTCTATCCAGGGCTTATATGCGCGTTTTGCACAAAGAATCGCGTTTATCCGTTTATTACGAGTTTCCTCCCCCATCTTATATCCTCATGTGGCAACCTTTGTTCATATTCCCTGGCAAGAGAACATTATCGACATCTGTTGTTCGAATTTAGCCAAACGTTTTCTGGCTATTTTTTTCTCCTGCATTTAATTTCTGACGAAGATAACGCAGAATACTCCCCCATTAATCTCAATTTAAGCCTGTGAAGGTTATTTATGGGTGGTTATATCGCCTGCAAAATGACATGCAAATTGCATTTTGAGATACTATCTCGTACCTGTTTCGTTCGTGGCGAGTGCGAAATGTTGGGCTATTTCTGAATTTGCAACATAAACTCGTGACAGAGGCACCGATATTTGTCTAGACAGGCGGTGATTTGCCTCAATAGTGGAAGCATTTAGAAATTAATTAGGGAATTTATGTTGCAAGGGGACCCATTCCAATGTAGCAGACTGACAAAAGGATTGACAGCTGAGAGCCCACTTAATTTAATTAATGGCAATATGAAGACTCTGTCGGAAGTGCTGTGCTGTTGCTGTGGCACTCCTTTGAAATTTTTCTTCTTTTGAAGGAAAAAAAAATTGTCACCGGTAAAGCAACTTTGGAAGTACTTGAGAGTGAAGTGGAAAGAACCAGTATTCCTGTTTTTCTTGTCTGTAGTTTAGAGGTAGAGGTTAAGGACAGATTTTAATTTAATAATTTATCCAACCGAAACATTATACTATTATTGCTGATTTTTCAACAATCAAGTTTCAAGTTTGTCCTGGCCACGATCAGGTGGAGAACTGGATGGATACTAACCTGCCGTCCTAAAATTTGGACACTTAATACTTTTAAATTGGATGCAGTCTAATCTGATAAATTGTCTCCAAGTTTTCGTGGGATGGTTAAATCCAAGGTACTGTGTAGTGTCCGGTAATTAAGCGATTTCTTAAAGTGTCCTGCTCGACCCATCTGAAACTACTTCCTGCCCCTCAAAACGGCGTCCAAAAATTTCGTGTGCTTTGATTCTGAAATCCTTATAATTCCTCACAAAGGCATCACAGGATAATGACCAAAGATTCATTTTAAAGAAGACACTTATGGCTTTCCAACGGTATGTTACTTGTCCTAATATGTTGCGTTATTGAAAAGTTATTCAAGGTCAAAGTTGAAAAATGTGAATTTTGTAGTCAATGTGGATTTTTCAGTACTGCCAATCAAATAATTCACCATTCTGAGAAATCTTAGATAAAGAAATTAGTTAAATTTCTTAGCACTAAATTATCTAACAAGAGACTTTGGATATTTTATTTTTTTATAGCTGGAAGTTTCATATGGCAAATGGCAACCCTATGAAGGAGTTATCCAAATTCGCCCATGGTATCTGAGTATCAAATTTCAACTCTCTAGCTCAAAGCGTTCTCGAGATAATGAGTGGATAGACAAACAGACGGACAGGCGGACATCTATTAAACATTTATTTTGTTCTCCCATTGTGCCTTTTTTTGACGAGGAAGTTTTTCCGTCTGATGATCTTCTTATTCCCTTTTGTGCAAGTGAACTTCCCGCACAAATCATATGAGGAAGTTTTTGAGTCGTGCACGAAACTGGTTTTTTTTCTCAGTTTTGTTTTCAGATTTTTTTTTATTGTCATTTCTGCTCTCGAAATACTTCCTATCACTTCTCTTCATTTTTCAAACGTCGGACGGAAAAACTTCCTCGTCAAAAGGGACACATTAATGGCAATACAGTTAATTACTGTATATCATAAATAAATGTTTGCTTAAACTTATAATACCTTACATCTGGGGTATAATGACTGTCAATACAATAAAGAAATTCACGTGAAAAGACGTAGTATCACAGTAATGAGTAGAGAAGAAATTTGTAACACACTCCAAACCCATCGAATTAGTGTCACCAATAAATTCCCTTCTTTTCTTGTTTTCATAAAAACAAATTTATGTTGACATATCCTCCAATAATGAAATTGTCAAAGGCGATAGACCCGAATGTAAGAAAATTAAAGAGTTCTTAGGGATAAATCCTTGGGGGGATTGTAAATAGCATTCAAAAGAATAGACATCCGCAATTTATTTCGTGCCAAGATCGTGATGAAAGATTCGCTTTCTGGGTTTAAGATTCAAAAGTAAAATGTTCCTACCGAGGGTTTGTTATTTTATCTTTAATTTTAATATTTTTGCAAGAGGTATTATAACAAAACCAAAAAATGGGTTCAGTGCGATTTTGTATTCACTATATTGATTTCCTTTTTGGACTCTTGCCGTCGAGAAATATATTTCTTTTTTCTCAAACCAAATGGAATTTCACCCCCATATTCACATGAAAAAATTCCATCTAGGAAACGACAAACCTGTCGACCATAAATCTTTTCCAAGAGAAAGTAATTGAATGGCTCAGAGGAATTATTTTTGAGTTTCTCCTCAACACACATCCATTACCTTATGCCTGTCAAAAACGCACCCCATTTTTGTTGTTACCAATGAAAAATTGCATAAAGAACGACAAATCGTAAGGGGTACATTAGCGATAAAACCTTCGACAGCTGCCAAACTGCACACACCCAACAAAGGTTGCACAGCATCCAATAAATGCATCGCAGGGGTTGTTAGGGAAAATCTCATTTATTCAGCGCCCGAATTCATTGTAATCGTACGAATTTTGAGCATTCTTAGCAACTATGCCTCGTGGCATATTGTCACTGAATAGCTGCAGAAATTGCCCTTACAGGGCAATACCAAACGCCAACCACGTGCCACGTGATATTAAGGGCGATGAAGATATCCTTGGTAAACTTTTCACTAGTATGGGGGCCATTGAACGATTGGTATTCGTGTGATTTCCTCCTTGGGTAAAGATTTATCTTTCAACTGGCAGGCAATGGTATGCTATCTGGTGGGCTCCTTGAGTAAACCGAACATCTGCCCATTTTTTGCCAAAGGAAGAATTGGCTACGTAAACAAACGCTTTTCCGTTTGATTTCCCTTGAAAGGGAACCACTTTCTGTTTTCATGTGCCGTACAAACACAAGGGTTGTTTGGACATGGCTTCTGTTTTCTGTGTCATGTTATTGTTATTGGCACAGTGTTATGCTATGATTTTACGTGTTCTTTGCAAAAGATTACACAAATGAGCGTCTTCAAAGAAAACACGCCTGAAATCAAGCGGAAAGGAGGACACAGTAATTCTTAAGCTACCAGTCTACAAGGTATATTTATATAGCTCCCCAAGAAGGTGTAATTATGTATATATCTTCTGAGTTTCGTGCTCCAAAAAACATCCGGCCAAAATAATTTTGGCTCTGCAGCCGGCTTTCTTGAGTTTCTGTCCTTCATCTACGTCTTCGCTCACAATTAAGTACTGATACTGATGGCAAAAGAAATTGCGTCCACGTATGGCTTTACTCCCTGATGCGATTTCGTGCGGCTGTCAGACAAGTGGAGTATCAGATTTCCAGCAATTAACCGAATTAACTAAATTGCCCAGGAAATTTGCATGCGTACGTCTGAATTTGATTCCTCTTTGCATACTTGTCCGTGTCGGCTTATCAGCCTCAAGTAGACATGCTTGTAGTTCAAGCTTTGCCAATACTCAGACTCTTTTAACTAGTTGGCTGTCATCGTAGAATTTATAGGCGACAATCTTCATTTTTTACGATCATTTAATCAGACAACCATTGCTAATAAACATTTATAAATTATCAGCCCCTGAAGGATATCTGACTCATCTTATAGACTATTTCACCTGGCCCACGCGTTAAGGAATTTTTCTTTTTATTTCCCAATAAACATTTTGTGGGTCTCTTATCGTTTAAGGCAGACTATAAAGATTTTACGATGATTATCATGGCAGTGAGTATTATTTACATTAACCGGCGTTTATAAATACATTTATCTGAAACAAGTAATCTAAATCGAAGTGCATTTGTAAATTTTATGGGAAATGCCCCATTGGAGGTCTTCGTTGACGAAGTTTCAATACTAGTACTGCTGGGGTTATTTTTATTTTTTATTTTTAAGGTTGATTGAATTTTAAAAAGGATATGGAAGGTGCTACTAAACATATAAATTACAAATGAATTTTATATCATACATTTGTGTAAAATGCAATGGAATGCGGATTTTCTCTACAAGTTTCTTTCCCCAGGATATAACAGACAAATTTAGATTAATAATGTGATTGGATAATTAAATAACAGATATAATCCGGTAGAAAATTACAAAAGTAGAGTAATTTGGGCCACAAGATGTTAGGGCAAGTTTAGACGTAAATTCCCAGCGGATATTTAACCTGTTCATCTGAATAGTTTGCCACGACATTTAACTGTTGTTAGTTTTACACTAAATTAAAAGTACAAGTATGGTTACTTTGACGAATTTCTGTTCAGTGAGTAGTAAAATTATAAGAGACTTTTTGTGGCCAGAGATGCAAGATATGGACACGATCGGTCTGTATTTCCAACAAGACGACGCTACGTACCATGCCGTCAAGAGTGTCATAGAGTCACCAACGAAATTTTGTCTAGCTAATCTGAAAGATGAAGGAACTACCGTAAGGACCACCTGAAATTGCCTCAAGGATTGGTATAGGTATAATTACACCTGGCTATAATAACACCTATGGTCACTTATACCGCAAACAGACTGGGAAACCTTTGACAGGAAATTTAGATAACTCACACGAATATCACACATATTTTCCTTCAATTTGTTATAAGAGATTGACAAGTTAAAATAATCAATTTACTTAATTCAGAGAACACTAGTCCTATAACACTCGTACTGTTCAACAATGACAATATGTAACCTAACTGCCAATTTCCTTCCCTTGTTTCTTTTATCCGAAAAAACAAAACAAAAGAGTATGTCTCCAGTCCAAACAAAACTCCTCCAGTGATTAGCTAAACTGCCAGAGATTCCCACTAAGTTTCTTCAGTTGACAGACACTAAAAGATCTCATATTGTCTTCATACCACATGCAAGTTATCATCACAAACTTAACCTGTCAAGAACTTTTATCCGCTATTATATCCAGTGAGAAGTAACATTTCCCCCCCAAAGAATAGATCCACACAGACATCGGTGAAGAAAAAATAAAAAGCTAACAAAGATTCAGGGCTGCATAATGCTTGGTGGTTGGAGACCATTAGTCCCGACTGTCTGGATGCATTCAATTGTGCTAAGGACACCACCCGTGTACTATAGGATTTGCCTCCCCCAGTGTTTGCTTTACATTTGACATCTTATTTTCATTATGTAGCGACGCGATATTTCCCACATTTTCTCCCCCATTTCACAGACCTTCCACTTCCACCATTTATTTTTCTTATTTCTATTTTTACAGACAGAATTGTCACATAATCTGCAGCAATTGTCAGAGAAGGCCCGCTCAACCACAGAATTCATCCAGCGATTGAAAGGAATGAGCGATAAAGTGACGGTAAGGCACTCCTTGATGTTTGAATGAACGTGGATTTTTTTCTTATTATTATTATATTTCTGGCTTCTTCCACTTTGTACTAACTAGGAGTCCTGCATTGAATTCGAAAGACTGGTCACGGCACAATGTGAAGCCTTGATTCAAGCCATCCATGAGAGACGGGAGTATTTGCTGGAGGCTATCCGGATGGATAGAGACACTAAAATTAGGATATTAAAGGTAAAAGATTTGTACAGAGGAAAGGATTTCAATTGCGTTTAAACTGAAATTAATTTCCTTGCCAGGATCAACAGTCCAGTTGTACAGGGAAATTACAGCAGACTACGGGTTTAATTCAGTTTTGTATAGAAGCACTTAAAGAGACTGATAGCGCTGCCTTTTTGCAAGTATGCATTGCTACCCATGGTACCCGTCTTCAGTTGAGTAATTAAAAAAATTGTATTTTGCAGGTAGGATCTATGCTTATTAACCGAGTAGCTAATACGGATATGACATGGCACCAGGAAGTTACAAATGCTGCCCCAAGGGTTTCACCAATTGTTGACTTGACATTAGATGATGCACCTGTATTGAGGGCTATAGACAATCTTAATTTTATACAAATGAAACGTAAGTGCATATGTTTTGTATTGAATAAGATTTTCTTTTGATTAGAAATTATTCAAATATGATTACTTTCGAATTAATTATATTTTGTGTATTACAAAAGCGAGCATATTCGTAATTGAATAAATACTGACTCTCTAACAAAAATATAAAAAAAAGTCACTTATAATATATCACTGAATAACACCCACATTCTTGTAGACTAATTATTTTGAATAATATATTTAGCAGTGCAGAACTATATGATTTTAACGTGTTCATCTGGAAATACTGGGGTTTTTAAAAAGAAAGGGAAAATCTACTCAAGAAGACGGGATTAATGATATTAAAAAGGCGCTATGCTCTTTAACTTTATTAAGATGTTGAGTTTCTTACCTGTTTCATGCCAGAAATTGTGGCTCACTTGTAACATTTGTCAGGTTAAAATTTTTCAATCTTCCTTTTCCCAATTTCCATCCGCTTAAGCTGTGCTGTGTGCAACATAGGCGATACCTTAAAAAAATACATGAATAAAAAAAATACATGAATTTAAAAATGATGTTTGTCTCTTTTTAACGATCATTTCTATCCATTTATCAAACTCTAAAACTAGAAGCCTAAGAGATATAAATTAAAGTAATTTAAGCGAAGGCTTTTGCTATTTCACACGTTGAATTTTTTTCATTATTTTCTAATTTTGTTATTTTTTTTTTCTCCTCATCTTTCAAATACTCAACAGATATCTACTCAGCAAGTCACGAATATATTCTAAATGCATTGTGTAATGTAATCCATTACAGTACGTTACTGAATGCATTACTTTGTACAGACCATGTCCGCAGGTGGTGTAATGCATTAGTAATCCGTAACACAGCATAGCTGTGTGTTTATTGGGAAAGAGCAGACATGTATGCTTTTACCAAATAACCACATTTTTTTCAATTTTTATTCTACTTATTTTTATTTTTTGAACTTAGCGTTGACACGACCTTACGATCCTTTTTTAGTTATTTATTCCAAGTATTTTCCTTATGCGTTTTGGTTTCTATGGGCTGCTTTAAAAAGAGAAACAAAAATCTCTTTTAAGAAAATAACACACGTTACACATACATTACATGTAATGCATTGGTAATGCATTTCATTTGTCGATACATTACATTTGGCTTGCTAGGTAACGCCGAATGGAAAGAGAATGGTTCGTGGAGGTGCCAGGAGTCATAGGAGGGATTCATTTCATGCCGAAAAAACAGTCAAAAAGGTTTTGTTTAGGGCGCCACTTTTGTAATTTTGATACCTCGCCTTCAAAAATGGCTAATGGTCGTGGTAAGCAGGGAACACTATTGAATCGTGAATTCGTGAACACGAGGTATTAGGGTTACATTAGGAACACCCAAAGCAAAAGCCTTTTGACTACCTTTCTGTTCTGACCTTCCACCTCATAATTTCTCTATGTTAGTACTATGTAGAGCTGCACCAAAAATAGGTTGCGGACCCCTCCTGTTAAGGACTCAAACGCTTTCAAATCTTACCTCTTCAAGGCTCATGCCCACGAATCCAATAAATACTGCAAAAAAGTGATGTTTCGACCTCTAAGAAAATTGGTGAAATCCTATAAGAAACCTTAGAGAAATATTTATTTTTCGGTGAGATTTCGATCTTAAGGACTTCACACGTTGAAAATTATTTTTCGGCTTCACAGTTTTATGT
>QYTT01084050.1:85066-106093 GCA_006980735.1 Dasypogon diadema
ATACCTTAAAAAAATACATGAATAAAAAAAATACATGAATTTAAAAATGATGTTTGTCTCTTTTTAACGATCATTTCTATCCATTTATCAAACTCTAAAACTAGAAGCCTAAGAGATATAAATTAAAGTAATTTAAGCGAAGGC
Organism: Dasypogon diadema; assembly: GCA_006980735.1. NCBI lineage: Eukaryota > Metazoa > Arthropoda > Insecta > Diptera > Asilidae > Dasypogon > Dasypogon diadema. The sequence goes on from QYTT01084050.1 coordinate 85,211, forward strand.
TTTTGCTATTTCACACGTTGAATTTTTTTCATTATTTTCTAATTTTGTTATTTTTTTTTCTCCTCATCTTTCAAATATTCAACAGATATCTACCCAGCAAGCCACGAATATATTCTAAATGCATTGTGTAATGTAATCCATTACAGTAACGGTTAGGCATACGTTACCGAATGCATTACTTTGTACAGGCCATGTCTGCAGGTGTAATGCATTAGCAATCCGTAACAGAGCATAGCTGTGTTTTTTGAACTTTTTCTGAAAGTTATTGAAATGTTGAATAAATAGAAAATATTTTTGTAACACTTTATTTAATTTTTCGATTTAACAGGTATAGATTTTAGTTTTCTTTTGAATTTTACTGCTTTCTGAAGCACACTAATTAATATCAAATAATTTTTCATTATTAAAAACACTTACCGAAAATTCCTCTCACAAAGTTTTAATATATTTTCTGGACTAGGACCTTCATAACTTTGGGTTTGTTGTCGTCCAATGCATAATGTGGTAATTAGGGTTTACGCTACCGTAAGATCCTTTTTTAGTTACTTATTCCAAGTATTTTCCTTATGCGTTTTCTTTTTCTTACAATAGATTTTTATGGGCTGCTTTAAAAAGAGAAACAAAAATCTCCTTTAAGAAAATAACACACGTTACACATACATTACATGTAATGCATTGGTAATGTATTTCATTTGTCGACACATTACCTTTGGCTTGCTGGGTAACGCCGAATGGAAAGAGAATGGTTCGCGGAGGTGCCAGGAATCATAGGAGGCCAGGGATTTTGATACCTCGCATTCAAAAATGGCAATGGTCGTGGTAAGGAGAGAACACTATTGAATCGTGAATTCGTGAACACAAGGTATTAGGGTTACATTAGGAACACCCAAAGCAAAAGCCTTTTGACTACCTTTCTGTTCTGACCTTCCACCTCATAACCACCACCTCATAATTTCTCTATGTTAGTACTATGTAGAGCTGCACCAAAAATAGGTTGCGGACCCCTTCTTCAAGGCTCATGCCCACGAATCCAATAAATACCGCAAAAAAGTGATGTTTCGACCTCTAAGAAAATTGGTGAAATCCTATAAGAAACCTTAGAGAAATATTTATTTTTCGGTGAGATTTCGATCTTAAGGACTTCACACGTTGAAAATTATTTTTCGGCTTCACAGTTTTATGTCTGCGTATGCAATTTTTGTACAAGTCAATTGTAGTAAACAACACAAATGTTGCAGAAATTGCAAGATATTAAACTGCTGCCTTCGAACCCATTTAATCAGTAATTGTAATTGTCTATTTTTTGAGAGGATTTTAGTAGAAAATACGGTGCAGCTGCAGTTCCATTCATTATTATTACTGGTTATGACAATCCTTGAATTGCTTCAGTTTCTATGACACACTTAACTACTTTATTGTAATATCTTAACTTTCTCCGTAAAATTGATTGCCTTCTAAATTACTCCTATAAAGTCCTGGCATAAAATCGTTCATCATATTTGTAGCTTCCTAAAGATGTGATCAAATAGAAGCAATTTTATAGCACAATAAAAGTGTCAAGTTCAAGACAAACTCTTGGAAAGGATGCCCGTCAACCTTTTTCCTTTCCATTGCATTCTTTAATTTTGAATTTTTGATATACAGAAACATGAGAAATGTAGTTTTACGTAATAAAAACTTTTCTTTTTACAATTTTAAGAATTCTACAGCGAACTCTTGAATCCGAAGCGACTTACATATCTTTTTTATTTATTCAACCCAATAGCAGCCAAAGAAGGGGATGAAAGACTGCCAGCAGGTGAGAAGCTTATCCAGCACTATAAATTTTCGCAAACTCTTCCCTGTCCTACAAATTCTGTTAAATAATTTAGAGCTGAGCGGGATTTATTTATGGTTCGTTTTATCCTTTCAAAGGTGTCAGTTTTAAATGTGCCTTTCAGTTTTCTTTATGTTTTCATCTATGGTTTCACCGTAGCCCCGCTTTATTGATTTATGAAGCAACCCAAACCACCACCACCACCACCACCACCAGCACCTCTAAGACCCTCCTCTCACCCAAGAAAAATGTGTTTGAAATTTGATTTCTCTGCTATTTTTCTATACAGCTCCTCTTGCTCCAGCGATTATTCCGGAAGATTGTTCGGCGGAGAATAATTCTGTGACGGTAGCATGGCAAGCACCAAATCATTCCTTCGTTGAAGGGTACGTCCTGGAGTTGGATGATGGTAGCGGAGGTGAATTCAGAGTAAGAAAATTGGCTGCACTCTGGATATGGGAAAGTCGATTAAAGTATAATTGTTGGTAATAGGAAGTCTACTGTGGGAAGGAAACAATTTGCACTGTGGATGGACTACACTTCAACTCGATGTATAACGCAAGGGTGAAGGCCTTCAACAGTACAGGAGAAGGTGAATATTCAGAGCTAATTGGTCTTCAAACAGCCGAAGGTAAGTCTCCCAGCACTACATTTTCTTTGCCGGATTAGAAAATCAACTTTCAAGCGATGTTCACCTGAGGAGGGTACAGTACATGTGCTTGGTCTGTGCCAGTCCCCAGCTGTATATGTAGAAGACGTCCCTCCATTGAATATGTATTATGTGAATGGTTTTTTTCGAAACTCAATTTCCGGCTATCAACAACTGACTAAGCGAGCTTCCCTCCGTACAAAGATTTACGACTCGTCTTTTCTTTTGCAGTTGCTTGGTTTACGTTTGATCCACAATTGAGCGGTGGACCCGGTTCCGGTTTAATTTTCTCAAATAACAACTCAACAGTATCCGTGGAGGGATGGGAACATCGGGTTGCATTGGGCTCAGTTGGATTTTCTCGGGGAATCCACTACTGGGAGTTCACCATTGACAACTACACTGCTGATACAGACCCGGCCTTTGGAGTGGCCAGGATAGATGTCAACAGGAATAAAATGCTTGGTGAGTAATGCCCATCTATTTGTTAGTGAAAGCGATTCTCTTTGGAGATTCAAATTGTTTGGAATTGACTTTGGGGAATGTTTTTCCACTCGAAGTTTTTGTCAGATTAAATTCGAATAAACATTTTCCAGCCAATCCTTTGGCTGGACAAAGAATTTGAATTGAATTTGTTTTTCTAATTTGTTTGCTATTTTCGCCCTAATCACACATAATTCATGTCGTCTTCTTTTTGAATACACTTTCAGGTAAAGATGAAAAGGCCTTCGCTATGTATATTGACCGTCAGAGATCCTGGTTCCAGCACAATTCAGTTCATGAAAGACGTGTCGAAGGGGGCATTTCCACAGGAAGTACTATCGGAGTTCTTCTTGATCTTGAAAGACATACCCTGAGCTTTTTAGTGAATGAAATGCCACAGGGTTCAGTTGCATTCCGAGATTTGTACGGGGTTTTCTATCCGGCTGTTAGTATCAACCGAGGTGTAACCCTAACTCTTCACACAGCTCTCGATGCCCCACAAATGGATTATCACTAAAACGCACATCGAGGAATTTATATTTTGTAAATATATTGTAATTTTTTGTAAATAAAACACAATTCCAATAAATATTCCATTTCACAAAGACGCTTAGGTAGTCATAGACAAAGTTTTTATTGTTTTAAAAGGAAAAGTTTTGTCGACGGATGAACATATCTCATGAGCCACTGGTTATTTAAGAATTTTCAATTTTTAGGGTGATTATTATTAGCTCAGTATTATTTCTACTGTTGCCATGTGACCACTAAATATAGAAAGTTATTTAAAATGTTCAGAATTTGTAACTACTGCCAGGAATTTTTTATCGCCAACGATGTAGTTATCTAATAAATTGTGAAGGAGCCATAGATGTTTGTAAGGAAGCAACAGAGTCATTGTCAATCACTTTTTTCTAGGATGGTAGATATTGAAGGACTCTTTTGTAAAATCTATTTATATATAAATGCAATCTAAATTATTTGGTAAATAAAATGTGTAAGATAAATTAAACTGTACAAATTACGAAGTATTTCCACTGATATTTAGGTTTACCTCTTTATTTAGCGAATTATTGAAATTGTAAACTCTTGTGGCATTAATAAAAGTTTATTGAAAGGAGCTGGACTTGTTTCCTTTTTTGTTTTATTTTTTATTCTTACACTTATTTATTTTTAACTTTAACTTGGAAGTTATTGTAATGGGTTCGATTTTTCAAATTGAAAATTTCGACATATCTCCATGTTTCGAGGTCCCTAGAGTCCGAATCCAACGTTTTCAAAGAGATGTTTGTATGTGTGTGTGTACGCTTATATGTATTGCTGTTGTAAAAAGTTGTTGTCTCTCATATCTCGAAAAAAAATAATGATATCGATTCCGGATCAATTTCATTCGACACATAATTACATAATGAACACGTAATAAGGTTTGCAAAAAATTTGAATTTGACGATCACAGCTCCTTATAAGAAACGCGTGCTGAGTATGGGTTGATTTTTTTGTTGACAAAAACGTAACCCCTCCATGTTTACTTCTTACTTAGTGCTTATTTTATCTGTCTATAGCTGAGACAACAAATTATTGGATATTAAAACACAAATAAATTCTTGAATAACTTCTACGAGATTAAAACATTTAATCTAATTTAGAGGTGATCTAATAGAGTGTTTAAAAAAAAACTATGTTCCCCTGGAGGCCTGTATTATTGCAATTTCCCTGTGGTCTGTGGTCCTGTTGTCTGTGGTCCTGATTCCTGTGTTCTGATTATGCTCATCTACGAACTCAACTTCACAAATCGATATAACTTTTGATCCTGAGTTGGAATTTTTATGGGCCTACGATAACTCCTTCAAGGTGTTACAAACGGTAGACCAAACTTATTAAGGTATTTCTCTAAAAGGTGACTAGAAGTATAATAATAAATTTTGTTATGAATACAGAGTTCAGAAAAAAATTAAAATAAAAAAGGAAATATTAAAAAAGAATAAATAAAAATAAATTAATTAACCTACGCCAGTGGTCTGGGCTGAGGCTCACGTCTGCAGGCTTTCTCCTCTGTGCATGTGGGTTCGAATCCTGCAAAGGGTGCGGTGATTTATCTGAACGTAGTGTTCCAGTTGAGAAAAAAATCTCCGTTATATTAAACTTGCAACAATGGTCTAAATAATTCATGAATTCTTAGAAGACCGAAAATCGTGATTGATTCGACCTTCCATAAAAACACTCAGACCTTCCCACTTATGTCGTTATACTTATCGGAAATAAAAAAAACACATATCTCTATTTCGTCATCTTTAAATTTACTTCATTAAAAACAAAACGTTGTTGTTTTACTACAATTACAGTACACAGTGAGCTCGTTCCATACTACACCAAGAAAAATTGAACGCTATTAAATTGAAATCAACCCATAATATCTGAAAGTGAAAATGACCCGTTTGCACGTTACAGTAGGCGTCCACTTGCATCATCTAAGCAATATGACTTTCATTATATTAAATTCCATTTGCATGCTATACTTCCGTCTCTGGCAAAAGGTATAAAGTCCTTAATATCTGGTTTTGAAGTTCGACAATTCAACAAACGACTCTATAGCTGGTATTTGTCTGTGAAAGTGAACATTAAAAGTGAATTAAAGAGCATATCGTCCAGTACAGGGTAATTGTTTCAGAGGTTTTTCTGCTGACTGTTCGGAACTAATTAAGGAACAACAATATTGTGTGTTATACGAACACCCGGATGTCATCACCTTTAAGGGTCACTAATAAATCCTTCGGTTAATCAAGCGTAAGTTGCGCTGGTCATCCCAGCCATTCATCACTTTTATACACAATTGCCTGATGACAGGAACTTCCCAGTGGGATCCTAACTAGATAACATACAGAAAGAGCTGGTTGACCGCTATTCAAAGGATAAACTTTTGGATGTTCAATAGACTGGAAAGGGTTCTGTCAACGTACAAGTTTTGGTTATTCAGAGGTCAAAAGCTTAATTCTGTGGAACAACTACTTTGAGTTTTGGTCTTTTTCTTTTATGTGTGCAAAACCCTTGGCATTTTTATTGCATTGTAGCTATTTTCACCATCATTAATGTTGTGTTTATGAGAAGTTAAACTTAAAGGATATTGTTATTAAGGATTTTCAGAGAAATAGGTGAAGACAGAAAAAATAAATAAAAAAAATAAAGATTGGATGAATAGACCGGAGCTGTTGCTTTAATGGTGATTTTGTGTTTTATGGATAACAAAATCTATCCATTAAGGATCAAAACCGTAAATGGACAAATCATCATGCTACATCTGCAGTTACATATTGACGAAAACCCTGTTCCACTTAGTTTTGATTATCGATTGTTCGGAAAATGGCGTCCATCTCTACTACAAAGGAAAGAACACTGTGCAATTGGTGGGACATGAAACGACCCATCCACTACGAGTTGTTGGAACTTTGTGAAACAATTAATTCTGAGAAATACTGCTAGCAATTGATGGATTTGGACCACGCTATTAGAATTAAACTATCATCTTCTTGCTATGGGAAAGGTGTTCTCTTACAACAGGATAATGCCAGACCGTATGCATCTGTAAGAACCCAACAAAAAATAAGCGAGTTAGCATGGGAGGTCCTTGGCCATCACACTCTATACATATTCTCCTCATGTCGCACCTTCGGATTGCCACCTGTTTTGGTCTTTTCAGAATTTTATAAATGAAAAAATAATTCAAGGACGATAGCAAGCTATACAGGAAATTTTGATCTCAGAAACGCAAGGATTGTACAGTAAACAGGTAATGCTCCGCAATTTTATTCAATTCAATTCTAGTTACAAATATTTCCATAATCCCACAGATATCCAAACCCAACTTCTCATCGAAGGAGATGCTTATTGCCTGAAACTTGAAACATAGGAATAGTATGATTAAAATAACGAACTTCTCTCTTAGAGAATAACCCTCACTTTTTGACTAGCTTCTCAAGGTTGAACCGTTTAAATCCTCAGAATTCATACTACTCCTATAAATTTAGATTTTAGAAGATCCATACTTAGTATTATGCGGAATGCAGAAAAGTTCTCTTATTTTGTGTGCTAGGCTTCAAAAGGAGTAAAGCAGATTTATGCAGGATAATTTCGAGTATGTTTTGAAATTATTTGTTTGAAATTAAAATCCAATTCCATCGTAATAAAGTCGGGTCGATATTAAATACAATGCTTTCCTTCAAATTTGCATTCAAGCGACGACGGCTACTTTAGTTGCCTGGCAGTGCAAATTGTACGAACTTTTAAAGAGTGCTTTCTATTCAAGTTTAATTCAAATGGCTCAGAGCTTTTTAGCAAATGCAAAATTATTTAAATAATCACAGCATATAAAAAACCTTATATGGAAGCAGTACTCTTTTACCGAGATTTTTTTTTCTTCATACCTTGAATATATCCAATTACAACGAGTACAGCACACTAATGGGCCCACTGTGCTCAACGACTCCTCTATTCAAAGTAAAATATATCACAAGCTTGGGGCACTTTACTCTTTTTCTTCTTTGTGGGGCACGCAAGGGTTGTATTTCATTGAAAACCTTCGAGTGCTACTCCACATCCTTCCATCCACAATTTTGTGGTATTATACATCTGATTGCAAGGGTATGGCTCTATGCGTGAGTAAGGATTTACGAATTAAGCTTCACACCCCGATCTGAGGGCACCGATAAGTGGATTACTTAATAATAGCCACGATTCCGGGAGCCACATGGATCGATGTTACCGAGCAATAATTCAGAAGGGCTTATCGCACTTCAGAGAGAAGGCGGGACTGATGGGTGTCTTATTCAATGGTTGTTTTCCACCGATAATATGGGACGTTATTCAGGTGTAAATGTGGCCCCGTTTGAGTACTGAAGAAGGGAATTCACAGAATTTCTGTTGTGGTTTGAAAAGATGAAAAACACGTGTTAATTTGAACGAAGTGGATGATAATGTTACCACATAAATTCCCGGGGAATGGAATGCATATTTATGAAATTCTAAGTACTCCTTGAGGTGTGGTTATAAGAAAATATATCTGCACCCTGGTCATGGGAGTATATTTTTAATCTACGCACGTACGATGGTAAGTACAACGTAAGCCTGTTGCATAACTAACAAGCAAGGGCCATTCCATGGCTCTTAGAATTATTAAGTTATATATACCCAAACCCCTTTTTATGATGTGCCCATACTTTTCTTAACGATAGGAAGACATATTGAATCTTTTCACCTTTATGCGAATATGCGTAACAGCCAGGAAGGGAAATCAACACAGTTGGAAATTTCTTTGAAGGATGTATATCATATCTTAGGGAATATTTGGGCATTATTCGCTGTTGGAATATCAATGAGTACGAAGATTTCCCCAATACCTTCAAGAAAAATTTGAAAAGAGTAAAATTAATGTTGCCACTTTTACGTAAGACTAAATGTACATATGTAAATCTGAAGCAAAAGTTTGTAGTGTGTGGTCGGTCTAAGGCTAGTGTCCAGGCCAGTCCCATAGCTATTTTACCATTTGGAAGGCTCTTCTGTGAACAAATGATATCCTTTATCAATAATACAAATCTTCTGTGTCAATTTCAATCTGGTTTTGGGTCCCAATATAGCTGTGTAACAGCTCTCCGACGATTCTTATCAACCAGCTATCTGGACGATTTGTGTTTGCATTTTTGGCATGTAAATTAATCTGGTCCTATTTTCGTGATTGCATGCAGACGCTGTACGCTGGCAAAGCGTATTAATCCTTTCCTAGGATTGGTAGTGGTATCCCACAAGGTTCCGTAATAGGTCCACTGTCATTTTTAATTTTTATCAATGACCTATCTCTTTTCATGAAAATCTGTAACATCCACATGTGTGCTACTCTTCTTCTACGACTCTTGGCTTAGTGGAAGACGCTGTCTCTAGAATTAATGAAGATATTTCTTTGGTCAGTCAGTCACGTGGGATCAAAAGTGTATTGAACATCTCCCGTACGTAGTTTTACCTATTTACTGACCAAATTTCAAGTCTCTAGCCCTTTTGTTCCTGGAATAAGTTTTTCGTTCTTAATTAAAAAAAACAATAAATATTTCATTTTACTACTTTATTTAAGATGTCCCTCAGTTAATTACTGGAAAATTAATTAGACGCTTATAGCTCTCGTATTTGTCAAATTAATTTCCGATCTAAGTGCTTAATACCTGTCATTTTGTTGGTACCTGTTATTTTTCATGTGTTGCTATTTATTTACTCTATAAAATGAGACAACCATCCCAATAAATATAAGAAAAACAAACAAAACACAACGATATTTTTCTTGTTCAATGAACAGTGATTCTCTTCCTTGAACATTTCTCCTGGAACGTTCACTTCAATATTTCTGCTGATGATTTTCTATGAATTCCCGGTGCTAACATGTCCCACTTATTTCACGTTCTTCCGATAATTCAAGTAACATCCTTAGATTCCAAGTGCATCCTTATATTCCCTTTCCCTTACTTCGTTTCATGCCACTTCAGATTGCAGATATATTTTTAATGTGGTGCAGAAACTTCCTTATATACAATGGCACTATCTCTGGAGCTATCTACTTGTTTTGAAAGGACAATTATTTTGTTTTTGATATGAGGTTTTGAGGTTTAGCGTTTTATACAAATATTGTTCACAGAACTTTTGAATAATGTTAATTAAAGTATTCCTCTGATTAATAAGAGAAGGAGCGGAAAGCGTGGAAAATGATAGTACTCCTGCTACGAACCACAAAAATAATTCACAAGGAAAGGAAAAAACTAATTTGAAAGTTCATGTGGACACGAATTCAATTAATTAAATCCTCATTTCCAAGATAGATAACGTATCAAAATCAAGAGTCCAAAATAGGCCTTCCTTGGTGAATGCATGAAATGGAGCAGAGAACGAACATTAAGGTTCTATAATAGAACGAAATGATTCTAAGGGAATGGAACCATCACAAAAAATTGGCAAAGACTTAGGAAGGTTTAAACATTGAAACTGTAGGATCTTTCACGGAAAGTTAGAGAATTACTTGAACATAATTGGCATCCCTTAACGAAGTTATAGAACCTTGTTCAGCTTAATGATTATAAGAAATTGAATTGTCATTCCCACATTGACTTTTTTAACACCATTGAACATGTTAAACTTCTTTTTAAACGCTAAACTAACCTCGGGTTCTGTGGGACTCTCAGTTAAGTCTGACTGGACTACCGACCAAAACCCCTCCCTCTCGTCTCCGAGAACTCCAGCTTAAAACCGTTTATCACATTACGGACGTGGACGTCCAACATGAATCCGTAAGTGTCCACGATGATATTATGCCAACTAAATAGTAAATGTACGAAAGGATGATTTTTACTATTGCTAGACAATGGCCATGCAACATATACTTTAGATTGAGCAAGAGTGTATTATCTTTTTTAACAAATACCCATTTTTTCCTTAAATAATTACTATGTAAAATTTTAGAGTTTCCCTGCAAGAGAATGTCACCCATCTGAAAGGATTATAACCACTTCTGGAGTCTACGGGAGCAGATGATTTTCTTTAAAGCACCAGCCTCATAATTTAAAGCTGAAACACTTGAATAATGAATAGAACAAGAATGTAGGAATGATGTCGACAACTACTGTAACACGGAACAGGCAAGCTCGAACAATTATTGCAATTAAATATTCATGAAATTTCCATTAGTATCACGGAATCTCTTATCATGTCCTTCTTGCATTTTTCTACATGTAAAGCAACCAAAGCTTTTTGCATTACACTCAGCGTGAGGTTCCATGCCAAAATTGGCTTTTATCACGAAATCATGAAACTCGTCGGGAGGAGTACCCACGGTAAATTTGTAATCTTCCTGAAACATGTCATCACAATTCACATACACCTGCTACCAAAAAGGATAGACGACACCGACTACTGCAATACTCGTTTGGACACGTACATCCCGGCCTTCAAGCGAGGGTATTAAAGTATTAACAAAGTTAATCACTTAAAGGACACGTGCCACAAATCCTGGGGGAAGTAATCCGAAAATGGAAATCAGAATCCGACTGCCCTTGAGGCGTGGTGTAATCCCCCAAATGCAGCCTGGCCCCCTGTAAACCGCAGTAGGAAGCGCCCAAACAATCAATTACTACGTCTTCTCGGGTGCAAGCGGAAACTCCTCTGACATAGCATTTATGGGTCTCGTCTCACCAGAGACAATCAATGCGACGACTTACTTCGTCATCTTCAAATATTGACGAAATCCGATCATTTATCAATTTGTCAATTTGCGATAATGTAGCCCCAGTCATCCTGCTGATATGTTTCCTATGCTGGATTGTCTTCAATTTTCTTGATTGACAGACCTGTTTGCGACGTCATCAAGTTAAAATTAGACACAAGGTGATGATGTGACCTATTTACCCCGGGGAAATGTGGTATACGATTTTAGCAATTGAGAGAACCTTTTCATACTGGGATGCTGTTTTTAAACATGTTTTCCACATCGAATTAGGGCGCATGTGATGTGTGAAGAATGTGACCTTCACCACCGAAGTGATGACATAGTTTATGGAATTTTAATGTCCTTATCTAGCTAAGTGGGACGAGGCGCCATAGAACGAATTTAATACAAGGGTTTAGAAATCTCCGATCAGCAATTCTAATTTCAGGGATTTCCGCAATTTTATACGAGTATAAGAGCAAAGTCACGAAAGCAAAAGTGTTGACGTGGCAATTTGGGATTAAATATCTTTGATAACCTTGGAAAGTGCTACCTTCGTACTACATACGACTGCTATGACTTTCAGTATCAGTTCTGTTTCAATGACAAAGCTTTCAACCCCAGAAAGTAGCAAGCTTTAAATTACTTTAAGCTTAACAAATTAAATCGACACAGGTTAATTTCAGTTGCCATTATGGAGTACAAAAAAAACATTGAGCCCTGCCGTGCATTGTTTCTTTCTTCGGATAAACCAACTCTAACCAAACCAATCCCTGTTAAACCAACACAGACTGTATGTTTTCCCCGTAATTCTTTTGTTTGGAATCGAAAATTAACTCCAGCCTCTTCAAACGTTGCCGTACTTGCAATGTTGAGTGTTTCTTTAATGTCTGAGCTGGGTATTCGTCACAGAGACGGATAGGGTATATAGCTTTCGCTAATTGCCACTCTAATTCAACCTGTTGTTGTAATGAGAGAATTAAATGACATCGAATAGCAACAACTCCCCAGGCAGTTTGCAGTACCTACAGATAATTAGCTCAGTGACAATGACAACGGATTCCACTCTTCTCCATTGCGAGTTTGCTACCCAGGAGGATACTGGACAATTTTCCTTCTCTCTACTATGGTCATATATAGGTAGCCAGGAAACCAAGTATCATAATATTGTCTGGGAGTATGGAGGGAAACTAAACCGATTTATGAACATCTCAAGTTCAGCGACAATTACATTCAGTTTGGGGTGGATTTGGCTAACACAAGTTTGGACTTTGGCCAAATTGCAGCTCGGGTTAATGATAATACCAGTAGGGACTGGAGATGCCGAAGCGGCTTAGTGTTAATTGATGACGTGATGTTGGGTGTCGCAATTTATGAATTATTAAATTGTAGGGAGGTTTATGTACAGATAAAATTAAAGGAGCTGTCTTTAACAACAAGGAACCATCATTTGACTCCATTTCATTAAAAGTCAACTCATCCATATTTTTCTGCACCACTCTAAGTTAAAACCTTTGAAAATAACAACTTTCAGTAAAAGTTTTCAAAACCCAAAGGAAGAAAGGAAGAAACTAGTAAATTACATTCGTTTTTCTTCCTTATCTTGTCACCAGTAGAGGTCTTGCTGTAGAATTCTTTTTTGTAGTTACAGAAGTCCCTTTTTTCTAGTAGACCTTAATAAGCTCAACAACATCCCTGTCAGATACACTAGACAAAATACTTGACATTTGCCACTCATGATCTAAATTCGAACTTCTGAAAATTTGACTTACAGATCTTCTTTTCTGTGGGCTCGCGGATTTTGTTCCTGCAAAGGCTGCCTTAATTTATTTGGGTACTTGTAGCTGAGGCAATTTTACTAATGAGAATTTGTACTTGCGAACCCACTCGGATGTTGCACAGTAAAAATTGCATGCCAAAAATTGTAGCTTACTTAGAACATTTGTCAGGTTAAAATTTCTCAATCTACATTACCCTTAAAAATTTCCCTCTGTCTAAACTGTGCTGTGTACAGCGTAGGGTTGTTCCAGAGCTAAGAAAATACCTTAAAACGATACAAAAACGATTTAGCCTTGTGTTTTTTCTTGTTTAGTATTTTTGAATTTTTCTTTTGTTTAGTATTTTTGAAGCATCCGGATTCGTTAGAAGATATGAAAAAAGGCAATATTATCATAAAATCTCCGCGGATGAAACACCGCATCACCTTTATTGTTCACCAGGACCGGACTCTTGGCGTAAGTGGCGCATAGCTGAAGCGACTAGAATTTTGGCTGATTTTCATGTTTGGGGGATGACGAAGACGGACTGCTCTAAGTTTCTGGCATAGATAGTTAAGATACGTTCGTAAATTTCCTTTTTATAGCCCATTCAAATTAAAAATCTTTAAACTTTAAAACGACTATCGTTTTAGTTTTAATTTAATCAATAACGGCAACTGTTGGCTATAAAATTAAATATTTTTTTTTCCTTTTAAACTACCTCCAAAAGCAGATTCACTGTCCGCCAGTCACAAAGGATTTTTTAGAAAAAGATCACACGGCATGAATGCCTGTAGCCATTTTTAAATTAAAAACAGAAAAAACAAGAAAACAAATATCAATAAAAAAAAACGGAAAGTTAATAATTTCACTAAAATCGGTCTTGTATTATTTAAAAGCATCAAAATTTTTGCTCGACAAAGGCGAACTACCCCTCAAACTTGACTTTAATTTCTGTATTTTTAGGGAGTGATTGTCTGCATTAGGTACTCATATAGTCCAAAGTATCGACTTTTTGGTGCACCGATGTAAGGTTGGTTACTTATCGCCTTCTTTTCGCTACACTTCATTATATAGATATTGTTTTGATGAAATACTTCTGGTGCTTTCCCTAGCGAGATTGGTGTTATACTTTATGTTATTATTGTTGTTTATTATTCTGATTGATGTTTTCTTATTTCTAAAGTAAGGCAATACTTAAGACGCACATATATTGTGTTTTTGTATTTGAGATCTTCCTAAATCAAAACATTTTAGATACAATTAGGTAAAAAAGAAAAACATCCCTCGAAAATGGGTACACGTTTCATGCTATCTTGAATTCCCCTCACAACTTTTAAAGTATATTTAGCCTTTGGCTATCTTTTAAGTTCCATCAGAAATATTATGCAATGTAAAATTCTTTAACAAGAAACGATTTTATTCATTCTTGAAAAAGCAGACTTTATGGTCTTATTTACAATTCCTAAACCAAAAAATGCCACTGGCTGTACAGCAATTTACATTTACTTTTTGTTCCTACAGTAAAAAAAAATTCCCCTTGGGGAAAATATTGAACGAACCCATTTTCTTTTCATAAAATTTACAAGGTTTTTAATATAAGCTTCAGACTTCAATTAATCAGCAGTTTCAATTCAAAGTGAACATTCCCAAGTACTGTGGGATAACCAAGTTCATTTAGTTCAACTCACAAAACAACACCAAAAGGATTTCTGTTCCCAGCTAGCCTGAAAATTGCTTTATAATAAGTCTGGAGGAGTAATACCACGTACTTGGACAATATTTCATTCACTAGCCCTCTTGTTTAAAAATATACAATGCAGGTCGGTTGAGGGACGTTGCTTTCCATATTCCAAGAGGAACGTGAGTTGAATTAACTTCGTCGAAAGCTGTGGGCAACTTTTCAGAAATATTACTAAGTTTTTCCAAGAAGGAAGGAAGGTAGAGGAAAAAAATGCTTGTTGAATCGGAAAAAAGTAGCTGAAATTTAAATAAATTTCAGGGAGAATGTGAAAAATTGCAGATGGCTTATGAATAACGCCGTTTCAACCCAATCACTCCGAAGGCAACGTCTTTATCATTTTTTTAATGACTGAACTTTTCGCAGCTCTATAATTTTCCAGTCCCACGCTATTCACACTATTTTTCATCAGACTAACTGCCTAGTTAACTTTTTAATTACTTCAAAACTGCAGGTGGTTATAGTGTATAGGGTGTCTGGGCAATGCTCTCTAGTACACCCCATAAATGCTTTGTGGATGCCAAACGTACCCTAAAGTTTACTTCACGGCCACCCTCGCTCCCTTGCGCCCACAAATCATAAATCAAATGCAACTGTTGAAGGCTTTTTTCCGCTTGGCTGGATGCAGCTTTTTTTTCCACTAGATACTAGCAAAATGCTCTTTCATAGCGCATTGCAGCTTTTTGCTAGCTCCTTGGTGTTCATATGGAGTGCATGTAGGTAGTCACATCCCCGCCCACCAACTCGAGGCATAGTGTTGTTAGTTTTTAGTGTGGGAGGCACACTATAGAAAATCATGGGTGAGAGAAATAAGTTGGGATGGTCATGAGGTGCAAACAAAGTGCAAAAGCCAAAGAATGTTTACAGATCGAATTTACCCTCGGCATCATATGGTATGCACGGGAACAGCAGGATAATGTACGATTTTTCAGTAGTCTTATCATTTGTATGGAAGTGCCCTGATAAATGCAACAACCCATGTGGATGTGGTGGTGTCGAAATGTTGTGACTATAAATTTGTTATTTCTGGTTGAGATTTACATTCATAATGAGGGATACTGAGGGGCACCTGATGATATTGTAATATTACCACTGTTCAAGTTAAAGTCGAAAACAAAACCATTGGAATGTATCAGGAGATATTAGATATTCAAAATCAATATCATAAAAGATTACCATGGGCAATGGTATCTGTTCTGATCTTCGCCGCTATTTGGCGGGGATCCCTCAAGGTTCAATACTGAGTCCACTCCTTTTCTCCCTTTGTGGCAATACCAACTGTTAATTATCAGGTGAGTGTGCAAATAAAAGCGATGTAAAAGGTACAGAAAAAAACAAGAATGAAATCCCTTATAATTTGCACTTTATTAAATTTCTTATAAAATTCTAGCCTAACAGTAACTTAAAACTACAGAACTCAATTCAATTAAGGGTGAAAGGTAAACTTGATAATTCCAAAAGTAAATTGACGAATGGATAATAATCCAATTGGTTTGAACAACGATGATATAGAAAGTGCGGCGAAGATAAAGGAGTCAGATACTCCATGTGCCTTAGTTGGATAATCAAAACTCGATTGGAGAGGAATATCTCGATCCTCGACCCGATTGAAGAAAGTGTAGAAAAATGTCCCTGTCGAAAATTAAAAAAAAAATATGCGAATTCAGTCGAAGACCTAAAACCAGTCAAGACAAAGACAAAATGAGGAGAGAAGGTTGGAATCTCGGTCAACCTAAGGTATAGTGAGAGTTAAAGGGAAGTGTCTGGGTCGAAAACCATTATTAGACTCACTATTTATTCAACCGAAAAAAGCAAATAAAATCCATATGTGGGAATAGGTGTTGTCAACGGTCTAGCCACCTAGTTGATTTGATGAAGCTCAGGATATGCTTCCACCCACTTCATGCAGTTCATCAAGGTATCTACCACTCTTTGCCGATAGTGACGAGCAATGGCACAGGAAGCGTTTCACCGTTTCCGTCTCTTCTCTGTATCTCATACAATCGGAATTATCACAGCGGTCGATTTTGTATTGATGTCCTTTCAAGGAACTGTGCCCCAACAAAATGGATGTCAACATTCCTAAAAGTTACTTCTTTAATTGCAGTAGTTTTACGGTGGTGCCGGCTTTTGGTTACCCCGATAATTCTCTGATCGTTGTCGCGATCTTTATTATGTCCCACAATTGAAGATATTGGCCGTGTGCCCACTCCACGATATGCTTTAATATTTAAAGGTCACCGCGTAGGGGAGGGCAATCAATTGGAAGCTGTCCCATAAAGTTGTCTCAATATAAAAACAAAAATGTTAACGACACATACATGTAACTTTAAATGTGCGTTTGGATAAAGGCTATCACATTTCGCAGTTCTGCGTAAGTTGGCTTGAAACTGGATGCTTTTAGCTCTACTATGGAGAGTCGTGCATCTTCTTTTGAAATCTTTCCATTCGATGTTTTGTAACAAAAACATAAAAGTTGTGTAGATACTAAAAATTCGTTATTAATTATGATAAAGTTTAAACAGCGTAAAAAGAAAAAAAAAAGAAAGTAATATAGCTCAGGATACTCCGAAAGAGATGGATTGGACATAATACTACAGAAATTGTCGCAAGTGACCTTCCTTTGAAAATTATTGGTGTGCCCCCCCCCCCATCTTTACTCTACTTATACAGTTCTAGTTTAATATAATTGTGTAACAAAAGTCTATTCAGTTGTGGTGAATGAAGATGTCAAGGCCGCCCCTCATTTAAACTGAAGTTTCTTTTCAAACCTAACTTTGCAGAAAATTCTCAAAGATACTTTTCATCTTTCACAGTTTTTCTCGTCACTTTTATAAAATATAAAAGATATCCTGAACAGGTGAAATATAATAAAGCGATAGAGTCAAGAGAGCACAATTTCTCAAATTTGAAAGGAACTAAAACATTCATAAATGGAAAAATATTTAGTCTGAAAGTACTCCTAAAGAGAAGTTTTAAAATTCTGAAAACACACATAAATTGATATGCTTAATTTTGTTTATGAAAGAAATGTATGCTGAGACATTGATGGCTATTGATTTTCCGTGCAGGCAATTATGTTATTTAAAATAAAGAAATTTATGGGAAAAATATAGTGCTTGACCTATGAAAAGATTCTAAAAGGGTGAACTTCGATGACTTCTTCGAGGTGTTACAAACGGTGGACCAAACTCATTTAGGTATTGGTTATACAAAGACCTTAAAAATAGAAAGAAAAACAATTTCTGCCAGATATGGAACATGTTTGATTCTTTAAATTTTTTGAAAGAGTGGCGACAGTACAGGATTGTGGTATATTAATCGAAAGAGGGTGTTATTGGCCGTTTTTTTTACAAAAACCCATTGTTTCGTAAAACAGGTGATGAAAAACCCAAAATTCCGATTTCAAATATTTATATCTCCGAAAGGGTAAAGGGGAGGACGGTGAGGAATACCTCTTTGGAAAGCCTATGAGATTGGCTACTTAACAAAAAATTCCACGTGATCGCAGGGTGCCTAAACAAGGAAATTATAGGGTGTTAAGTAATATTCGAGCCAGAAAATTTAAAATGACCGTAGCTCCTTATCTCTTGTGATTTATCCCTCCTCCCTTTCTATTCTATTCTCAATGAGAGCTATCCGTAGCCGGCCTGGCATGTTGTCTGTAGATTTCTAATCAGTAAAACCACATCCATAAATAAGATAATGTCGTCGTTTCAGCAAAACCACCTATGCGTTACTTTGAATGGTTTCAGTATTACTGCGTGAATGATATCAGGAAAACAGAGCGCATTTACTGACAAAACCTCCCAAAGTGTGGATAATCAATGGCTCTGCATGCGAAATGACACATATATGAGATTTTGCTATTTTGTACATAACTTTATAAAATTTAAGCAGCCAGTCAACTAAGGGCATCCCTTAACTATCTTTTTTCTTCGTTCGCATGTAGTTTGATTTTTTCTGCACCTTTTCATTTTCGCAATGATTTTCTGAATTAAATAAGATATATGCCTACTTTAGAAAAGAACAATGTCTTCATTCAAGGAGTCGTAAAAATTATCTCCAGAAGACTTATTGCTTCCCCCTGAAGTATCTCGAATCGAACAAACAAGGTGCAACAACAAAAAACAACATCAGAGGTGCTGGTGCTTGGCACGTTATCTCAATTATAGTTCGCATTCCAGAAGCCAATCAACCTCAAGGCTGCTGTTTTGTAAGTAATCTTAATAATTTATGAGCGGAATGAAAACTCCTGTTAAAACGTGGCAAAATTGGGTGGGGTTGTGAATGTTATACGAAATGAATTTTTGAGCGTATCCCGAGGCGCCCATAAATAACCGCCCGACGCTTTCAAAGTGAACGCGCATCTTAATTTCTCCAGAGGGTTTCGTAATTTGTTCTAGTCAACTGGAAAAGGTGCTCACCTTCAGAGCTCACCGTAATTTCCACTAAATTGAAGATTATTCATAATTAGATGTGGCACGATAGACAAGAATTAATTACCGACCTGGATACCGGGGAATGTGGAGCTCTTAAGTAATTGCATCCGTTCCACCCTAATTACAGGATGTTGGGATTTAGAGAACATGTCAGCAACTTAATACTGGCAGGGCTTTGCTGGAATAGTGGGCATTTTAAACATCGGGGAAAGAGTAAAAATGTTATATTTTTGTCCCTGCAATATTAATCCTGATCCTATTTGTGATATTCATGCATAAAATGGAAAATAAATAAACTTGGGACCAAACACAGTTCTTTAAATGCTAACGAGTCTGCCCTAATCAATGAATTTCGTTTGGTAATCGGTGACATCGCAACGTCACCAACTGTCCTCGGTTAATTGATAAAATCAATTTGGGAAGTTTGTTCAGTTCAGTGGTTCAGTTCTGGTACATCCGTTCTGCTTATTTTGTCCACATTTAATTTATAATGTTTACTTGGACGGATTGAATTTTAAATTTTTGATTTTGACCGAATTGAGTGATTCACCGGCCTGGGAAATATTGATGACAAGTGAATAAGGCTTCTGTTTGGAGGACTTTGATTGATTGCCACTTGTAATTTACTTGATGGAATCACTTCTGAAATAGCTGAAAAGGGACTGATTCCGGTTTTGGTTTGTGGTTGACCTACTTCATATTGTGCACTGATTTAGCGAAATGGTTTGAATAGTCTGATTAAATTTGAAAATAGTTTGTGCCCTTTGATGTTCATCATTGTCAAAGTGGTAATTGGGATAGTTTTGGGGATGGTGGGATTTGCAATGCGAATGAGGATTTTGGCAACGGATTTTATAGGATTCTATGTGAATGGATGTGTATAGATGACAGCTTCGACAGTTGCGTTACTTTTGCTTAATTAAAATGAAGGTATAGAGCAACCCTTTCGTAATAATGAATCAATCATGAGATTTAAGGCCTAAAGCACTTTTGAATGGAATAGTTAATATTCGGAGATCTAAGGATCTTATAATGGGGTAAAATGTCTTATTTTTCATTACGGATAGATTTGAATGAACGAGTAGTAAATTGACAGATGTATTACAGGATGCTCTTTCACTTTATAAGAGCTTCTGGTGCTGTGATTCCTATGGATGAAGATACTGACGAGCTTTTAGAAGCCCGACGTTAACGTCTTCTATGTAACACCCCTGGTGAACCTTACATTTATATTTACTCGAAATTTACCAATCTGCTTGAAGAAGTTCAGCTTGTTGTTATTGATCATCACTCCGGGTGCTACCTTAGTAATTCTCCAATACTCTTCAGTTCTGGATGAGTGACACCAGACCATCATAGCGAAAAGACACATCGGGGATAATCTTTCCGTAGCTGGGACGCAGGAAATTTGTTATTGCACCGACGGCGGCAAATACGACGGCCATTTCTATATATACTTCTACCTCTCTCGAACTGAAGTCGTCTGTTGTCTCTATACGTCCTGCGGTCCTTACAATCTCGTCTTCCAGGTCGTCACGTATTGTGAAGTGGCACCTAAAGTAAGTAACTTTTTCACTACCACACTTTCTACAGGATAGCAATTTCATACACAGGATAATCCATACAAAAAAAAAGCTATCTATCATATTAGGAAACCAAACACTCAAAAGTAAATTGTACCTCACATACGACCTCAATAAATCATGAAGCTACAATAAGGCATAAATCAATATGAAAGTTGAAACAATTAACCAAGTTATCACCGTGG